>MU748106.1:0-21236 GCA_026770625.1 Nicotiana glauca | reverse complement strand
GGGGGGGGGGGGGGGAGTTAAGTCTCACAAGCCATACTAAGTAAATAACAAAACCATTAATTCAGAACATAAAAGACATAATACAGCATGATTGATGATGGAAATTAGTTCAATATAAACAAGAGACAAACAAAAATGAAATAAATGGTAAAGAAATACATTGTTGTTGATGCTGAAAACTTAGTTAGGACATACCACTCAGAGAAGCAAAGTGCAGTAAGGAAAAAAAAAAGCAGAATTGGAAGTATAGCCATGGCTTTTAGTTGGCAGTAGCACAAGTAGTAGTAAAGCAAGAGAGAGTTTTTGAATGTAAGTGTATGTTCAGAGCTAAAGTTTGTTCGTGTCCTTGAAAGAAGAGAACTACATGGCATTTATCACTTTTTGAAAATGAGTAAAAGAAAGGTAATAAGCCACAAACATGGAAACAAACACTATCTAGAATCAATTACACACATGATTGCCTTTAATTAAGGGATCACTTTCTTAACGAGCAGTGACAGACTCAAAAATTATGAAAGTAATCAATTTATAGGCATACTGGTCATTGCCATAAAAGAAGTAGTAAAACATCGAGTAAGTAATTAAGTCTAAGTACAAGAATGTACTAATTTTGGGAAAGGATTCAGTAAGACAAAACAAGGAAAGGAATCAATTAAACTTAATAGCCGAGTCCAGTCAGAATTCCATAAAGAAAGGTTTGAAATCAGTCCAGAGTTGAAGATCATTCAAAAGGGAAATTCAGCATATAAATAGAGTACATAAACCTTAGGCATGGGAAGCCATACTATGGTAAAGAGAAGCAGCATGCAATAACAAACACAATGTAAGTAGAGAGAAGAGAGAATATTAGAAGCGTGCAAAGGGTCAAGTAAAAGACCCTTTTGAAAAAAGTAGTAAATTTTCCATGATAGCATGAAACCAGAATCACATAAAAAAATAGATGTTGAAACAAAAAGGATTTCAAATCAAGTCGAGCAACTTCAAACAGATAAATTGTACAAGCATTTTCAGAAATTCGAGTAGACCCCAAAGAATTAGGGTTTTTGAAACCAATCGAGTCTAGAGATGATGAAAAAGTAATACAATAAAATAAGTGGTCCCCAGGAACTAGAATAAACCCCAAAATTAGGGTTTTCAACACCAATCGAGCCTAGCAATAATAAACAGGTAAATCAAACAAATAGGTACAAATGCACTAGGAAAACTCAGAAGACATTAGTTTTTTTTGATCATGCAAACTCATAGAGGGGAACAAATACGAGCAAACATAGCAGAACATGTCAAGAATCAGAGAAGGTTTCGAAATAACTTAACCAGAAAACTGTAATCGAAAAGATAAAGAATTTTTGAAAGCCGGGTTTTAAAAGAACTTCGAGAAACATGCTTAGGAGTATAAAGAAAACATAGACCTGAATCAGATTTAAAAAAAATAGAAAGAACCTTAGAGCTTAGGGCGAAGAACTCGAAAACAAGGAGAAGGGCCTGAAAACCATCAATCTAACCAAGACAGTTAAAAATCTTACTCGAATGGTAATAGTTGGCCGGAAAAATGCCACAGATGATCGTAGAACAGCCATGAACTAACATCGAACAAAGGTTGGACCAAAGTTCTTCATGGTCTGGCATTGAAAAGATAAGAACAAATATAAAGAAACCATGGAAGGCCGGCGTAAGGTTTCAAATGACCATAGGGGGCCATAGATTTGGGAGGAGTGGGGTGGCGGCGGCAAGGGTTTGAGGGTGGTGTAGAGAGGATTTGAGAGACCAGTGGAATTCAGAGTCGGCATATTATGAGGAATGATAGGGTTTGGGGGGTCGTTTGGGCTTAATTAGGTAAAGGCAGCCGATGGCCATTGATCGAAATGATCAACGGCTGGGATTTAGAGGTTAGGTATGGGATCCGGGTATGGGTTAGTTTAATGGGTTGTGGATCGATTTGAATGGGAATTGGGTCATAGTAATTGGGCTTCAAATTGGGGGTTCAATTCACGCAATAATTGAAATATAATTGGGCTATATTTTAAATAGCCAATTTTCTCCTTTTTATTTTATAAAAATAGTAAATTAATTCTTGGAAATAAATTAATGGTCTAAAATTATTTTTAATGCATTATTATCAATTTAAAAATGCTGCACTTAATTTTTGGAAATACAAACATAAATAAATCTAAAAGAGGTCAATATTGCAATTATATATAATTTAACTTAAAAAATAATAAATAAATTTTTAAAAATATGAAAAATTATCTTGACTATATTTTAGTATAAATATGAGATTCTAACAAATGAATTACCAAAAATTATCATTTTGGGAATTTTTATTGGTTTTTTCATAAATAAAATAAGGGAATAAATTGGTTAAGAATCCTTTAAAAATTAAGAAAAAATAATAAAACATTGGGAAATACATATATATATATATATATATATATATATATATATATATATATATATATATACACTATTTTGAAAGTATTTTGCATATAAAAATATATAGAGAAAAATTGGATATCAATACTATTCACCCTTTGCTCTAACTTCTCTTCATTTGTTTAAACACTTCTATATTGTGCCTCTTCCGTTGCTAATCCCTTTTTTTCTTTATTACATTCTCACGCATATTCCACTAACTAACTTCTTCCTTTGTTCTTTATATTTTTCATGTTTTACTTTAATACTGTATTTCCCGCTTTTTACATATTTATCATGCAAATACTTGACAACGTGTTATTATCTGGCATAAAGAATACTCCACTGGTGCCAATTATCAACATATTGGCGCTTGATGAGTGTCCACGCTCTTCCAAAATTACCCTTTTAAATCAGAAAGGCTTATTTTCGGTATACTAGTCAATGAACAGTGCAATCAACGGTCACGCGCCTTTCCCTCTCTAGTTGTCCACATGAGAGTACCAGTGTAGGTCATTCTAGAAACCTTATTCCAATATCAAATGTACATGCATCATGTTAAAGCTAGTACGGGTTAGAACGTTGTTAACGTGATAGCCAGCTAAGGTAAGCCTATTCCAAAGTCCGACGGGATTTCCACAATCCCAATGGACACCATCATGTTATGTGCATGACTTGGAGAAGATATGTCAATATGTTGATCATTATTGTGTGAATAGTCCAATCTGGAAGGGGAAAAAGGGCTTACTTTATTTTTTTTGCAGAAAATGAAGCACGAAGTCCCTAGGTTCGTCGTGGTCTAAAACATCCCACCTATGCTACTTGATTGGTGGAAAAATCTCATGCCTAGCGACAAGAATCACATGAGAAATTCCTTTGGTAATTTTCCATCCTTGCTAGATATCTGACCAAATAGAGCATTGATTGAGGCCGCCGCTATGTTTTTGGATGAGAAAAGGGCCTTCTTCCTCTTTGGTGACATAGAAATGACTCATCTCCTAGAAGAAATATAAGGCTTTGATAGGCTGCCATGGGATAGTCTAGGTTTATTAGTTCCAGAGAATCACACCCCTCGCGGTTTTCTAAAAATGCTAGGTTTCAAGAAAAATTATGAGGTTCTTTGTTTGAAGAAGTCATACATCCTATTTGAATTCCTTTATGAGAGTTACGGGCACAGCAAGTCATATTGCCTTCATCATGATGAACTTTCCATTACTTTTTTTGGGTTGGATGCACCATCGAGTTTATGTATTTATTGTTTGCTACTTGGGGTTGTTGATATTTCTAATGAAAAGGGGAAGGATTCATACTCACCTAGCTATGGTCTCCAGATCTTTGATGGAAGGCATTGAGGGACAGACTAATTATATCATCCCCATGAATTTAACTGAAATATATCGCGCTCTCGACCGATGCAAACATGGATTTGGGCACTTCGAAGGTTGTAATCTGTTACTGAAAGTTTGGTTATTGAAATATTTTTAGAGGGGAGAATATCTCCAAGAGCTTCTGTGTCAACCATTGAATGACTACATAGCCTACCATCACCCAAAGAAAATGTTATTTTTCATAGACAGGTTTGCACAACCTGGAAATGTTATGAGTTTGGTGCGTTTCTTTAACAATATGACAGACGAGCAAGTACATTGGGTGTTTGAATGGTTTCTTAGCAGTGTGTTCATCATCAGGTCAAGAGAGACTACTCATTTGGTATTGATCAAGTTGAGGGGAATCTATCCTTATGCTCCAATAAGGACAATGAGATAAGGTGGAAAAAAATAGGCTATACCTCGGGTTTCCAACAAGGTCCAGTACAAAGCAGATTTTAAAGGGGACATTACTCCATTAAAGTTCGAGGCACATCTTATATGGAATTAGAAGATAATTGTGGGAAAGGATACAATTGAGCCAGGCATGTATCATGTCGGTGATGTGTATTTCTACCCATTATGGTTAGTGGACGATATAGCAGGAGATGTCAAGCCGGGAATTAATGTAAAAAATAAGATCATAGATGACGCTGTTGAAGCATAAGAGGTTGTGCAAGAGGGTCTTCGAGTATGAAATTAGGCGTCTACAATACAAAGTGGATATGGAAGCGATCAATGAATGGTGGAAAATTGCAACTAAATCAACAGAGAGATTTGAATATTTAGAGCAAAGGTTGATGGAGCTTGAGGGAAAAATGACGAACATGCTTTCAGATTGTCAGAATACGGATGGAAATGAAGGAGGGCATCTAGCAAAGGATTACCTATTGTTGGATATGTGCATCTTGGGGAACCTGATTGATGCAGTCTATAAAGCCAAGCATGGGGAAGGTCCTTCTTTGACAAAGTACATTAGGAAATGTTGTTCTTTACCGCTTTCTATATTAGTTTTAGATTTCGATTGTAATAAGGAAAATTCCATTGGTAACTTTCTTATTATAGTCATTTGAGTAAAGATTTGATTCATTTTCACATTAATGAAATGGCGTAATTATTGGTATTAATGTTATCCAAGTCTATGTGTCGTTTAGGCCTATCTCAGGTACAACGAGGTCCCCAAATTAGGACGCAAATTTATTACTTAATTTTGCAAAGCATGTTCAATATTGCAAGCATTCTTTTCAATATCCCTTACTAACTTGGTTACCCTTTGTTTGATTCTTTTGATGATTCCCACCCCCCAAGGTTGGTGCGTGCTTACTGGCATCGTCTGTATATCACACTAGATCTAGAGGTCCTTCACCTCCTCCTCTACTGAGTGACCCCGAAGGCAGAAGAAAAGCAAATGAAAAAAGGACGATTTAAGCAGTATCAGAAAAGACAATACAGAAAACATTAAAACTTTAGATGGCCGAAGTACTCCAGTATAGAATGAATTGGTCTTACGCCAGGAACTGAAAATACTGGAGCTACAAAGGGAACTTGAGCAGGTCCAAAACTTAGGAAACCTTGCCCACACCTTAAACGTCCATTATATCAACCAATAAAACCCAAACACCCAAATCCTGGCACCGTCGTCGAACCGTCCAACACCGAATCAATACACCACACCCCCTCAAAACCATAACCCTTCATCAATACCTACTCCTCAACAATACTATCACCATCCAACTCAATACCATAAACCACCACTTACCACACTCCCCATAATGGACCACAATCCTCTCCTGATCCCCAAAACTCAACCAATGACCACCATTATGCCTAGCATCCCCGAGTCCACCAAAGTAATCCATATATATGGAAACTTTACCCCACACTCCAGAACAAACCCTATATATACCGGAATCCACCGAGAAGGACCTGCTCATCAAGAACATGGCGGAAGAACTCAAGAAGATCATTGTTAGAGTTCAAAGTTTCGAAGGTGGCCAGGGCATTGAAGGTTTGAATTATGTGGACCTGTGAATTCAACCAGATAAAGAACTATCGGAGGTTAAGAAACCTCCCAAGTTCGAAATGTTTGACGGAACTGGTGATCCAAAAGTACATCTAAGAACATATTATTACAAACTTGTAGGGGTTGGAAAAGATTAACGAATTCATATAAAGATGTTCAAGAGCTGCCTCACATGAGATACTTTGTCTTGGTACATCACTCTGAAATCAAATAAGTGAGTTAATTAGGTGATCACGGCGTCAGACTTCATGGATAGATTCAGGTTCAACACAAACAATACATTAGATATTTTCTATATTCAAAATCTCAAGAAAAAACCAACAGAAACCTTCCGCGAGTAAGCTACTCGATTGAGATATGAAGATGCAAACATAAGGCCGGCGCTTGAAGAAGAACATATGAATAAGTTCTTCATCAGATCTCAAGACATCCAACATATAAAAGGCTAATGGTTATTGAAAACCATAAATTCTCCAACATCATCAAGTTGGCAAAAAGAATAGAAGAAGGGATCAAGAGCGGAGTGGTGAAAATTTTTGAAACACTTTAGGACACAAATAAAACTTTGTAGTTAGGAGGTATCTCTAGGAAGAAAGAAGTTGGTGCTGTAATGGTAGCCCAAGGTCCAAAGTCTCCTTTCACATACCAAACACCTCCACCCGCATACCACCCTTCACCCCTCGGATACCAAAAACATGTTGCCACTTACCACACTGATAATACCTAACCCGTATATTACCACTCTGATGTTCTAAATGTCAATACCACAGGAGGGGTGGTGATTTGTGTGATACCCAATTTTTACTCTAGAAGAACCTGGTTCTTCTAGGTGTACTAACTACTGTTGTTTGCAGAATAAAATTACAAAAAATAAAGAACGAACAGATATTTACATGGAAAATACCTGGCTCAAAAGGTGAAAAAATCACGACCTACTACTCAGTAGAGTTTTTCCAAACTTTCACTAAAATCACTGAGCCAAAAATAGCATTTACAAAACTCTTTGTAAACCTAAGGAATAACTCTAATCCCATTGTGGCAACCAGCCTCTAACTGCTGCGACAACTTCAAGTTAATTCTGACTTGAATACTCAAAGTACCTATTACAATTGCTTCTAAATAAAGCCGAAAGGTACAATATAAAACACCTACTATAATTGAACTAGAAATAAAAAAAAACACATAATACTCTTTATGGAGCTGGTTCTTCAATCTGGTTCATGTAGCTTATGGTTTGCACATTTGAATCACAAACGAACTGCTTGCAATAAGCCCTGCTATTTTGCTCTCAATTCATGATTAACTTCTGTGTTTTTGTGCAACAATGTGAGAACATCCTGCAATTTATAGAGTTAGTAGATGAAGAAATAACTAGAGTTCTGATGCAACTCTTCCTTGGTGGAAGAGTTCTAGTTTATTTCAACTTCTAACTCCTTCCCTATCTTGAATTGTGTTCTCTTTGACTAAGGACTCATTCTCCTTATCAATTATGCAACCTTTTCGATCAGGTTAAATACACCAAGTTAAGCTTATGTCCTTCACGTGAAACCCACATGCTCAAATCTGCCCATTTCTGTGCACCTGAGTGATGGACCTGGTTCATTCTGAGTTCCTTTGTCAGTGTTCAAAACTAACCTTTAATTGGGCCAACAAATTCCCCATTTTTGATGATGACAAACTCTATGCTTTTCATAAGCTTAGGCCCTGTTTCAACTCAGCTCAACATCAACACAATGTTAGAAGCATTTTTCCTTTTTATCACTTATCATCAAGGACCAGGTACATTTGGTTATAAATATTACTATCACTGTTCAAAGTGAAAACATCACTTGTTCAAAGCACAACCTTTTTCCCCCTTTTGGCATCATCAAAAAGTTGCATAAAAAATGTGAGATAACCAAATTTTAAAACTTACTCATGGCCACTGGGGCTACTTCAAATGCAAACATGGATTAATCATCATGGATGAAACTAAGAATTTCAACCATCAAAGAAATATAAACAAACAGTTAGAGAAAAAATAGTGAATTTCATTGATGATTGATAAGATTCTACAGCAACGCATAAGAAGAAATAAAATTACTAAAAATATGAGCAAAAGAAACAAAACGTCCCGAACTGGGTCACTGGTTGATCTACACTAGGCTAGGATTTAAGGCTTGGAAGAGGCAGGTGCTAGGTTATTTGCTTGGAGAAGTTTCAGCATGTCTTGAAGAATTCCATTATTCTTCTCCTTTTCCCTTGCAAGTTCAGTTCTGAGAACATCTCTCTCAGATTATACCTCAACTAATCGTGTCTTCAGCCTTTCTATCTCCATATCCGTTGCCTCACTCTCCTGTACCAAGACTCTGGCTTTACTATTGATAGGTGTCTTTTTGGATGAATCAGGTTCACTAAGAATGACATTTACTTCATAATTTCAAACAAGCAGAGTATTACCTCCACTTCTTCATAGGTACCTTGAAATGTGAAAGCACAGTTGTGAGAATGAAACCATAGGGAATGGCATGGGTTTTAATGACATTGATAACTCTATTAGTAGGTCTGCAAGGACTTCCTGTTCAGATGGAACAAGTTCATCTAGTTTTTTTTTTTCAAGTTGAACCAACCCCTCAATAGCTTCGTCAACCCACTTCCTCCTGTTTTGCTCACACTCTCTTCTATTTCACTAAATTCCTCTCCCCAAACAACCATTGCTGTTGTACCATTTCCCTTCACAGTACTCCTAGCACCCTTGCTCTCTTTTTCTTTTCCTTTTAATTTTTACCACCAACTTATCCAGATTTTGTAGTCTCAACACCTACTATACATCCTACCAGTACAAATCCATTCTCTAAATTTGCAGCAACTTCAGAAATTATCTCAGGAGTAAATTTAGAATCAAAAGATACATATTTAGTTTCGAAATACCTACTTTCGTCCCCCTTAGTAGCAGACTTAAATGAATCTTCAGATTTCTAGGATTCTTCTTTCCTACCTGCTTTTAATTGCTTGTCTATTTTCTTGATCTGCTCTCCTTTAGCAACAATCTTATGAGCCATCATCTTTACTCTACTGTTCTTAGAGATTGGTATGGTTGAAGTAATGGTAAAAGGTGTGGAAATTGTTTCCTGTGGTGGTGATGAAGTATTTTCAGAGGTGTTTGACACATCTAGGCTAGGTTATGGAAAAGAAGAGAATTAGATTGTGTTTGGAAGATGAAAGAAGAATGAGAGTTTTTGACGGCTTGAGGGAGATGAAATAAGAAATACACTAAAGTTGATCAATATACAAAGGAATAATTGATGGGGTAACTTCAGCTTTTCAGACTCTTAGAAGTTTAATCAAACTGAAATTCAGCGTTAAAGAGAAGTTGGAGTGTATCCCTAGAATCTAGATACTTCATTTCGGTTGGGACTCTTTTGAATGGGACTGGTTCACTTGTAACAGATAAGTCCTAAAGGAGTTTGGTATTTGGTAAGATTCTGCTCATCATCCAAATATAGTTATTTCAAATTATGCAGAGTGTAGAAAACATACCGTGTTATCTTGATGAACCAGGTTATTCACTGATAATTCTATTGTGTGAGTCTAAATTTGCCAAAATAGAGAAAATATCATTAATGATTAATGAGTCATTTTAACACATGAAACAAGAGTATACTATGAAAAGTATGAGACTGAGCAAGATTTAATCTAATTATACAGTTTGCTGACTTCCTAAACAAGATTTGTTTTTCAAATTATTTTTTCATTTAACCTTAAACTGGTCCTTTTAGATAATCTTAATCATCCCTAATTCCAACGTGTTCCTCTTAATGTGATCACTATGTAAGGCTTTTGTGAAGATGTCAGCAATTTGCTTGTTAGTAGCACAAAACTCAATAGTGATCAAGCTTTTCTCATAGTTGTCCCTCAAAAATGGTGCCTAACATATGTGTGCTTAGTTCTCTTATGATGAATTGGGTTCTTTTTCATACTAATAGCACTAGTATTATCACAAAAAATAGGGATGCAACCAACATCAATTCCAAAGTTCAATAATTGTTGTTTGATCCACAACAATTGAGCACAACATGAACCAACAACAACATACTCAGCTTCAGCAGTAGATAAGGCTATTGAATTTTGCCTTTTTGGTAGGCCATGAAACAAGACATGAACCAATGAAGTGTGCCATACCTGAGGTGTTCTTCCTATCCGCTATGAAACCTGCATAATCAGTGTGAGCATATCCCACTAGGTTAAAATTACTACCTTTTGTATACAAAAGGCAAAGGTTACTAGTGCCTTTCAAGTATCTCAATATTCTCTTTACATTAGTCAAGTGGGGATCCTTTGGATTTTCCTAAAATTGAGCACAAAGACCTATGCTGAAAACAATGTCAGGTCTTCTAGCAGTAAGATACAAAAGAGAACCAATCATTCCCCTATACCACCTCTGATCAACAGATGAACCAGGTTCATCTGCATCCAATTTCGTGGATGTTGCAATAGGAGTGTCAATTTCTTTAGATGTATCTTCCTGGTTTTGTTACTAAGGAATAGGTTCACGGACAGGTTTCCTCGAGGTTTGAGGATCAGTTCCTCTCTAGTCAGTTCCCCCTATCATGTTTCTCTGGGTGGAAGGACCTGTTCTATCACGTGTTCCTTCTTCCGTTGCAGCCTCAGTTTATGCTGCGATATCATTTAAATTTATTACCAGCCCAATTGCTTTATCTTCATGTTCCAGCTTCTCAGAAAGAATGTTAGTTTTAAATAACATATACATTTTTTCTACACACATAATTCTTTTACTGTATATCTTATAAGCTTTACTATGTGAAGAGTATCCCAAGAATGCTCCCCCATCACTTCTGGGATCATACTTACCTAGGGAGTCTTTGCCATTATTGTGCACAAAGCACTTGCATATAAATGCCCTAAGATGGGATATATTTAGCTTTCTCCCTTTATGTGACTCATAGGGAATCTTCTTAACAAGAGATCTAGTCATGCAACTATTTATGATGTAGCATGCAAAAATTCAGCAAACATAGCATTTTCAAATTCAATTCCATGGTAGACCAAATTGATTACCTAGTTATTTCTAATTTTTTCTAACAAAATAAGTAAACATGTCAAATGCTTCATCTTTAGATGTTAAAAATAATGTCCAAGTAAACCTAGAGTAATCATCAAAAAGCAGCATCATATGTCTTTTACCACCTCTACTTAATATTCTCATTAGACCACAGAGATCCATTTGGACTAGTTCCATCATTCTGGTGGTGCTTACCACTTTCTTGCATTTAAAAGAGGATCTTACCTGCTCCCCCCTTACACAAGCCTCACAAACTTTGTCCTCATTGAACTTGATGTTAGGCAGCCCTATCACCAGATCCTTGGAGACTAATTTGTTGAGTTGACTCAAACTTGCATGTCCAAGTCTCTTATGTCAGAGGAGGGGATCATTGTCCAACACACTTAAGCAAGTGAGTTCATTTTCTGAAAGTGTGGATAAATCTACAATGCATGTATTGGTTACTCTTTTTCCCTGCAAAACAATCTTATCAATGGTAAGATTAATAAAAAAATATTTGGTATTGGAGAATCCTACCAAGTTACCTTTATCACATAATTGTGATACACTAATTAGACTGTACTTTAGGCCATCTATCAAATAGACATTCTTAATAGAGTGAGAATCAGTCTTACCTACCTTTCCAACCCTAATGATCTCAGCTTTCTTCCCATTTCCAAAGGAGACATTACCTCCTTTGAGGTTCTCAAGTGAAAGGAACTGGTTCTTGCTTCCTATTATATGCTTTGAGCAGCCACTATCCATGTATCATATTTGGCTGCTCCCCTTCACTTGGACCCGTAAAAGAAAATCAGGGGTTAGTCTTAGGAACCCAAACAAGTTTGGGTCCCTTTTTATAGGCAAAAGGGTGAATCAAATTCTTTTTAGCCCAACCTGGCAGCCTATTTTTCCCTTGATCAAATTCTTTATTCTTTTTACTAGCCTTTTATTTTGCAATACATTCACTTTTATGGTTACCAGTTTTAGCACAATGTGTGCAAATTTTGTTCTCAGGAAGTGTGAGGTACTTGCTTTTGAGATCCCACTTAGGTGTAGGGGTCCCGTAGCCAAGTCCTCTCTTATTTCTACTATGGTGTTCATGTAGTAATGAAACTACATCGGAGGACCTATTCCATTTACAGGTTCTATCTAGCTCGTGCTTAACTTGTTTAGATCCTCCTTAAGGACTCTTATCTTCTCATCTCTTTTGTACAACTCATCTTTCATTTTTCCTACATTTTCTTCTAAAGTGAGTTGTGTGTGATCAAATTCCTTTTTACCAGTTCCTAATTTCAATTTTAGATTTTTAGATTTGAGCTCTAGGACTATGGTGTCATGTTCATGAACCTGGTTTTTCAACTCAATATTTTTACTATCACTTTCACTAGCCCTAAGTTCCAGGTTTTTGCACTTAGCTTTCAGAATCACGCACTCCTTAGAAAGTTGTTCCTTTTCATTGTTTATAACCTCAAATTCATCAATGAAATCTAGAAGTAATTCAGAGAGACTTTCTTTAGACAAAAATTTAATCTTGTCTTTGAGATGAATTATACTTACCTCAGATTCCTCATCAGATTTCCCAATTGCCACAAGTGCTTTCATCTCCATCTTCATCTTCTGAGTCATCATCTGAACTTTCACTCCAAGCAACAACCATAGCCTTTGTTGATCCTTTGTTCTTCCTGTGATGAACTTGTTCCTTCTTCCTGTTCCTTCATTAAGCTCTTTCCTTCTTCCATTCAATTTCCCATTGAGGGCAGTTTTTGATATGGTGATCAGTCTTCCCACACTTGTAACACCCCTCATTTGTTTGTTTTTTAGGAACACTAGGTTTGATGTAGCTTCCACTTCTTGAAGTACCATTTCCTCTCATTAGTTACTTCTTGAAGTCCTTTGTCACTATGGTCATTTCATCCTCCTCCAGATCAGCACCTTCAGTGATTCGGAATGCCATGCTCCTTTTTTTCTTGGGTGCATCCATCTTCATGGTTTTCCTTCTAAGTTCATGGGCAGTGAGATTTCCAATTAGTTCATCCAACTTAAGAGTGTCAATGTTCTTTGATTCTTGAATAGCTGTGATTTTTCTTTCCCAAGAGATTGGCAGTACCCTTGTCAAAATCTTCTCAACTTTGTCTTCTTCAAGAATAACCCTTCCAAGAGACTTAAGTTCATTTGTTAGTGTGGTTAACCTTGTATATATATCTTGGATGGTTTCCCCATTCCTTCATGGTGAAATTCTCATATTGAGAATGCAACAGTGTTCCTCTGGACCTCTTCACTTGAGGTGTTCCTTCATGAGCCACTTGCAAAGTGTCCCAGATTTTCTTAGCAGTGGTACAAGTTTGAATTGTACAGTACTCGTCTGGACCAAGTCCACACACAAGCCATTTCAAGGCCTTTGCATTCTTTTCCCACATCCTCAAGTCCTCAACAGTGCAGTCAACTCTTATCTTTGGCACATCCACCCCTTCAGCATTCTTCTTTGTAGTTGCTAGAAAACCATCAGTGACTATGTCCCAGAGTTCATAATCTTATCCTATGATGTGATATCTCATCTTGTTTTTCCACCAAGAGTAGTAGTGGCCATTAAAGAGTGGATGCCTATCAGTCGATTGCCCTTACTAGTTCCTAGGTGGCGCACTCATGTTGATCTTTTCCTAAGGTGTTAGCCTCTTCAAGCATAACCTGCTCTGGTACCAATTGATGTTCTAAACGTCAATACCACACAAGAGGGGGGTGATTTGTGTGGTACCCAATTTTTGTTCTAGAAGAACCTGGTTCTACTAGGTGTACTAACTACTGTTATTTGCGGATTAATAATTACAGAAAATAAAGAACACATGGATTTTTATGTGGAAAACACCTTGCTCAAAAGGTGAAAAAATCACGACCTACTACTCAGTAGGATTTTCCCAAACTTCCACTAAAATCACTAAGCCAAAAACAATATTTACAAAACTCTTTGTAAACCTAAGGATTAACTCTAATCCCGTTGTGGCAACTACCCTCTAACTGCTGCGACAACTTCAAGTTAACTCTAACTTGAATACTCAAAGTACCGATTACATTTGATTCTAACTAAAGCTGAAAGGTACAATATAAAACAACTACAACAATTGATGTAGAAATAAAGAAAGACACATAAAACTCTTTATGGAGCTGGTTCTTCAATCTTGTTCATGTAGCTTCTGGTTTGCATATTTGAATCACACACGAACTGCTTGCAAAAAACCTTGCTATTTTGCTCTCAATTCACGATTAACTTCAGCGTTTTTGTGCAACACTTTAATGTGAGAACATCCTGCAATTTATAGAGTTAGTAGATGAAGAAATAACTAGAGTTCTGATGCAACTCTTCCTTAGTGCAAGAGTTCTAGTTGATTTCAACTTCTAACTCCTTCCCTATCTTGAATTGTGTTCTCTTTGACTAAGGACTCCTTTTCCTTAGCAATTATGCAACCTTTTCGATCAGAAAATATTAAATACACCAAGTTAAGCTTATCTCCTTCAGGTGAAACCCACATGCTCGAATCTGCTCATTTCTGTGCACCTGAGTGACGGACCTGGTTCATCCTAAGTTCCTTTGTCAGTCTTCAAAACTAACCTTTACTTGGTCCAACACACTCACCACCACCAGCTTGCCTAAATTACTAAAAACCAAGACAATATTTTGATCGCAGACAACCCAGACAATACACTCCAATTGTTGAACTCATATATAAACTATATGAGAGACTCGAGGCTGCCGGTTATGTCACTCCCATTCCCACTATAGCTATGGAAAAATCTTCTCAGTGGATTAACCCAAGCAAGACATGTTCCTATCACTCAGGCATGAATGGTAATTATTGTCGAGACTGTAAAAATACATTATCTATTTTTATGCTAGTTATTAAGAATTTGATAGATACACGAGACTCAGTGACAAAATCGAGTTAAGGAGAAAGCTATAATCAAACCGATAGAAGAGTTATTCGGGGCCTCGAGCTTGTCAATTTTAGGCCTCGTGGTCGATTCCGGGGCTCGAGCTTGTGCTATTATGGGCAATCAGGATAGGGCTAATAGTTTCGAGATGATTAAGGGAGGATTTTTATGTCCAATTATAATCAATAAATAAAGAACAAGTATAATGATAATAAATAAGAACAACAATATCGAGATAGTATGTTAGAGAGAAAAGAGAGAGAATTCTTATATATTTCGTGTCGATTAGTTGGAGCAACAACACTTGGTTACAAAATGACAAGGATCCCCTTTATATACAATGGAATCCCAACATAGTAAAAAATACATTAGTTTTAAAGATAGAGAGATGGGACAGTTAGACATGACACCCTAATTCGGGTTTAGAGTAGGTCAGCTAGGCTTTGTCAGACTTAGCAGTGTGTCTTGGGAACTCCCTGCTTTTACCCTAGAGAGGACCAATTTTTCCTATACGATGGCAAAGATGAGACTCAAGGGAGGAGGCTCGACCAGTGCTTTGCAGCCCCGAGGCCTTGATATGATCTTTTTAAATGACTTAATGACGAGAAATTAAACCCTCCGATTTTGCCGTATACAGGTAGTCTCCGCGCTTCCTAGAATGAAGTAATAGGAAACGATTTTGAGTCTTCATTTTGAGGACATCATCGCTATCATGTTATCCTATCAGAGCACTAAATACCAAGTCTAAAAGAGTCAAAATGCGACAATCGAGAACCCACGAACCACTATTGTCCTGTCCCTTCCACTGCCTATACGGTTCCTATAAATATGCAAACCATTTGATAATCCTTACTTTCCTAACATCTTTAAATTCACGAATCCAGACCAATCTACTCTTGTATTTTTTCTTCTTTTTTTTAAGAAAAAATTTCCTACTAGGATAATGGCTAGAGCCTCTAAGATGATTCCTCGAAGGAATGAAGCTGCCTCTTCATCACGGTCACCTATGGAGAAAGCAAAAGTGATACCCACTCCGGGAAAATGTACTCCCCCTGATCTTGATATGTCAAATGATTATTCCACTGATAAAGCCCCATCTACGTCGGGCCGATGCAAACACATGTCCCGATACATTAGTGTCGTGACCGATGACGGAAGGGTAAAAAGGGACTACTGATGGAGGAGGGCAGTGGAGGTGGAAATTCCCGACTCCGATGAGAACATAACACACTACAAAGCCGGTTTCCTCCACGTATATACTTATCCCTTTACTTTGAGTCCGACTGATCCTTCTGGATCCCTTCCTCATAGATAGATCCGGTCATCCTCGACTTTTGCGACAAATATTGGGTGACGCTCGGTCAAATTCATCTCTGTTCTGGAGGATAGTCTTGATGCTTTTCTATTTCACCGATAAGGTTAGGGACAAGACCTTCACCCTCAATCATTTGATATGCATGTACAACCCTCGGTTCTATTGAGTCTTGATTAGGCTTCGTTATCGATCCAATAAATCATTTTTCTCGAGCACCGACAAGGAGAAAGATTGGGGATGGATGAGTAGGTTTGTCCGGGTTAAAACTTTGAACATTATTCCGGCCGAGAGGATGCCTTTCTGGGAGAGGTGGAACATGCCGCGTAAGCATTTTTCCCTTTGAACATGTTTTGTGATCTCTTATCCTTTCTTACAAAAAATATAACCTCCTTTTGGTTTCTGCAGCTGCCGTTTGGTATCCTGAAGCAGTCTCGGATTTGCCGGGATGAATTAGGCAGTTGGACAGTAAGTTTCCATATCTTTCCCTGTCTTGGACCGACCTGGACAAGACGCGGTGGGTGGCTAAGAACCATGGTCAAGTTTCTCTTGCCGCCTATGTCTTATCCTTATGCCTTTTCCTGTACCTTCTTGTGCTGATAAGTTTTGGCCGCTATGCGGTCGAAGGCCTTAGTATGAATGTGCTGATGAGACTGCCTCCTTGCAGTGATACAATAATTTTGGAGTCTATCAAGGGCAATAAAAGGAAAGGCAAGGAGGCTATTGACCCTTATATAACGAAGAAACCCAAATCACGCATGCCTTAAACCACCGTTAAGATCTCAGCTTTAGCTTTCGAAGCAAGCCTCGACACCGAAGAAGTGAATGATGATGAGAGCGAATACCGTTTGGAGGAGAGGCCAAGGTCGGACATGGGAGCCCCGCATGTACTTCAACCCAAAGCCACTGAATCGGGGATGGCCGATTCAAGTCGGTGTTGTACGGTGGAGACCCTCGAGGAGGGTGTTAACGTGATTGTTGATCCTACAGCTAGATGCGATGTTGTTTTTGATAGGGGGACCATCGCCATCGGTCTCGAAGGATCTAGGCTCGGAGATTTGCCAAGGAAGGAGTTGCCCACCGGGGACCTTTATAACTTGTTTGATTTTTGTTCGAGCCTTCGATTCTCATCAGGGAAGATAAGGGATACTCGGGATGTAAACACCACCAAAGCGGGGATTCCTCTCAAAGAGGGATGCTCACTTGGCAATATCTTTGATGATGTTCGATAACGTCGTTCTCTATGTTCCAAGTGCTGTCAAGGCAACGGAGAGATTCCTGTAGTAGGTGATAGCTATCTTTCATATATTTCTTTTAGTCTCAGGCATCACACTTTGTTTCTCTAATTCTTCCTCTATGTCTTAGTGTAAGGATATGTACGATCATGAACTCTCCCGGCTCTGCGAGGAGATTTCATACCATGAGAAGGAGCGTAAGATTCTTACCTTGATGCTGTAGGAGTCGGAGACTCATTCTGCCCGTGAGGAGCAAGAATCAGGCGAGATTTTTGCTGCTTTAGATAAAGCTCTCCAGGAAAAGGCTGATCTTGCTGAGCAGGTATTTTGTCTTGCACGGACCCGACCTTTTCTCCTATATTTCGAAACATAATGGATTACCTTTCTTTTTGCAGGTCGAGCAAAATGAGTCGCAAATTGGTAGACTGACGTGGAGATCCTCGGGCTGAGGAAACAAAGTAAGGTAGTGACCTCGGAGTTGGTATCATCCCATGATCTTCTCATGGTATCATCCAAGATTGAAAGAAATGTTGCTATTTATCTAAAGAATACAGCCACAGTACATCAAATAGCCCATGATGTATTGATAGTGGCCGAACAAAAAATGGCTCGGGCTATTGAACACACTAGGGTGGAGGCGAGGAGAGAAACCTTAGATGAGATCGAGGCCAGAGGTGTCAATCTGTCAGTTGATCTTGAGGGGGCCCATGAGTCAGAGAGAAAGTTAGCACTCTAGATTGCCCAAGATGAGGGTGTTGGAGATGCTACAGAAGATGGTGGTGATAAAGAGTAGGCCGTGTGTTGCTTTGTTCTATCTCTTTTTTCTTTTGTACGCAACCCCGGGGGAATAAATTTTGTTGAGATATCTCTTGTAAATATATTTTTGGCAATGCAAAAATGGGGTTGTCTTCTTTTAGTTTTTTTGATCTTTTTGCCTCGTCACTCTCGCGGAGTTAACCTTCGACTTTTGATGTTAGCTTTTCGAAAACCGTAGTCGGAGTGACCGGGACCCCTAAGTCGGGTCCTGTCCCGAAGTTAGATCGACATCCTCTTCAGGGTCAGTGCTAGTGACATCAAGGAACCTTCGAGGCCTCGCTGCTTCTCAAATTTCCCAAGGTAACAGCATTTGTGCAATCTGGTAAAGGGACCCTCAGATGACTCATTCAGTAAATTATCCTAGGAGAGGGTGGTGTTAATACAGGTAGGTAGACAAGAAGTCGCTTCTTTGGCCCTATATATTCATTCACTTGCCTCTCAAGTGGTGATTCTTCTACGTTGAGGGGATATTTATTCCACATAACCTAGAACATTGTGCTAGTTCTCCCATTATTTTAACTCAATACCTTTGCTCAAATCTATATCTTTTCCTTCTTATTTTATTGTATTTATGGATGCTATGTCGATGTCCGCCCACCAAGGAGATAGGAGTTCTACCTATATTGCACAATAGGTCGGTGGTACACTGTCGGTGCCCGGTGAGTGTGCCTCGAGGTGCCTTCCCTAGAGGAGAGACATGACGTTCAGGAGGCCTCCCAATGTTCCAGGTCAACGGGAGCATGTGTCGAGGTCTATCTCATTAGTGGGAGAGAAAATCCTCGAAATGATCAAAAAAGCTTACGGATGGGGAAAAGGTGTGGTACTACAAGTACCTTCTTCTAAGGAGAGAATCATGACCTATGTCTAGGGGTTTTTGAGCGTGCGCACGCATAGTTTTGCATCGGGTCCCCTCGAACGGGTCGCGGTTGATTTTTGTCGCACATATCCGGTCAACTTGGCATAGGCTTACCCCTTCCTTTAGCAAAATAGTGCAAATGATAAGATACTTCATCGATAATGATAGGATGGAGTTTTCTCTCAGTCACCTCATGAGATTATATCGGCCCCTACGCTATCGGGGTTTCATCGCTCTACAGTGTTGATCCACCCAGGATCATGCCGTTAAAAGCAAAGAGGATAAAGATCGCATATGGATGAACTAGTTCGTTCGATCTCGCATGATCGATATCATTCCTGGAGAGTTTCTTCCCTCTCTTGAGAAATGGAAATTTACATGTAAGTTTCGCTCTCGTATTTTCATCTTTTTGACTGGAGGCAAGCTCTATAATGATATCTTTCTGTTCCGCTTTTGTAGCGACTCGTTGGTTGTTGAATGAGGTCCCTTATTTGGCCGAGTGGTCTCGCAAGCTGGCAGCTTGCTCGACTTATGATAAGTGCGGGTTGCGAGATCTGTCCAAAGGAATGTGGGAGGCGAAGCATCATGGTAGGCGTCTAGTGGCTAGTTTCCCAAAAATGGTACTTTTCTTTTCAGTGTACTAACTTAGCCGCCGCAGGTATCAGAGATTTTTTTGAAATAAAGTCGTGACCTTTGGGAGAGGAGGAGAGATTACCGATCCCAAGGTCGAGCGTCGATGACTAATAAAAAGTGCCTTCGGGGTGTGAGGGGGCCAGTAGTAGGCGGAATCCTTCTCAGCGGTTTAAAATAGGCGGTTCGATAGATCGTCCAGCTTCAAAGAATAGTAAGCCATCGGATATTGGCTAGGCCTTTGGTGAGGCTCAGTTGCTCGGCTTTTGGTAAGTTTTGGTAACCGTCGTAAGATTATTCCAGTCCTACACTCTTCCTTTTTCATTAAGTTTTCTTTTGCAGGCCTCTGATAGGCTTAAATATAAGTTGTTGCGCTGTGAGGACCGGTTGCAGGAAGCTTCAGATAGGGAGAAATCCCTTAAGCTTCTTTTGTGTGAAAAAAGAAAACGAAATGGTTTCCTTGTGGTTAGAGGCGCATCGGATCCGGAGCCGTGAGAGCTATCTTGAAAGAAAGGTATCTTGTATTTTATGCCAACTTATGCTCCCCCTTTTATCATTGGAGATTAATGTTTCAACATTTCAGTTGGAGAGCAAGACGGAGGAGCTGGAATGACTTTAGGGAGAAGTTGGCTGGGGCAAACGTGAGTTCAACGGGCTGTAGGCTCATGTAGATACCCAAATTGCGGCCAAGGAGAATGCTTTCGCTATGATTTCTACCCTTGAGGAACAAGTCTGGGCCGTTCGTGCGAATGAGTCTACTCGAGTGAATATGATCGCAACGCTCTCGTCTGAGCTCTCAAAGTCTAAGGTCGAAGAGGTGAATGTCTAGGCCAAGGTTGTGATGAGCAGCACCAGGGCGGATCAAAAAGCGGCAACCTATTTGAAGAGCGTTGTTGCTTCTAGTATTGAGCTGAAAAGAGATCTTGATCATGCGAGCACTAGAAAAGAGTATGTGAAATGCAAATCTTAGAGGGAAACTCTCGAGGAAATTCATGCCAGGGTCTTTTATCTCTCGGAAGAGATCGAGCAAGATAAGGGGGAGGAGTACGATGCCAAGTTCCTTTTATCTGATGCTGAAGATGGTGAGGAAGGGGTCGCTGGGCTATAGTCCCCGAGGGTGGTGTTTACTTCCTTCTTCGTTCATGTGTATACAGCTTTCACAGTATGTTGTAAACGGAACTTGTATTTTATCACCTGTATGTATAAGGGGAAACCCTCGCAATATGTATCTTCTGTGCTTCTGTTTATCAAGATTTTAACTAGGTCAATTTGACCTTTAATTTAGTAGGAATATTCAGATTCGTGATACGGCCCTGGGGCTCATTAGGCTGGCCCGAGAGCTCTTACATGCTCGGTCAATGCGACCTTTAGTATAAGATGGCGTTTGAGCTCTTATGCTTTTGTTCAACTATTTTGGGTTTGGTCCATGAGTCAGATTCCAATTCGAGCCAATTTGACCCTCAAGCATTTACGTTTGCGTGGGCTGGCGATAATGGCTCTTACGCCGTTAATCGAAGCGATATTTTATGTGTGTGGCCCTAAGTCTCAATAGGCTGGCGACAATGGCTCTTACGCTTTGGCCTGAGGCATATGTAGTTAACTATTTTGGGTTCAGTCTTCGAG
>MU748102.1:31604-55658 GCA_026770625.1 Nicotiana glauca | reverse complement strand
GAAGTTTTAGTTTAACTTAGGCTTGAATCCATCGTGATTTGATGATTTTTGTGTTAATGGACGTGTTTTGATGATTGGAACAAGTTCGTATGAGGTTATTGGATGTATTGGTGCTTTAGGTTGAGGTCCCGGGGGCCTCGGGGTGAATTCAGATGTCTAATCGGGAGTTGGAATGTTTGGTGTTGCAGTAGATCTTGAGGCTTCTGCTATTTTCGCATCTGCGGAAAAGGAGCCGCTTAAGCGGTTCCGCAGATGCAGTTGGCTGATCGCAAAAGCGGCCCTTGAGGCCTGGGCAGTTACTGCAAAAGCGGACACCGCATATGCGGTAAGTGACCGCAGAAGCGGTCCTGGGATTTATTGTAGAGACTGCAGAAGCGGTCATTTGGATCGCATAGGCGGCAATCGCAAAAGCGGTTTAAGACCGCAGAAGCGGTCGTTGTGGGTTTAATGATAACAGCAAAAGCGGTCAAAAGTCCGCAGAAGCGGTCCCGCATAAGCGGTAGCGGGACCGCAGAAGCGAAAATGCTGAGGGTTTAATGAATAGTGTTATCAAAATTTCAGAAATTAGAAAAACATGTTTTGGACTTCTAGGAGAGGCGATTTTGGGCGATTTGGAGAGATTTCGAAGGAGATTCCATCAGCTATGAAACTTTAGCCTCGAATAGTGTTGTTATGGTATGAAATCAAGGACTAAACACTGAAAATTTAAGGAATCAAAGGGTAAAAATGGAGGTTAGGGCTTGAAGCCTAAGAGAGTTTAAATTGACGATTTGAGGGGTCAAATGGACTCCGATTCTCGTGTATTTGGTATGTACGGACTCGTGGTGAGACGAGAATTTCTGAAATGTGAATTTCTTAATTTTTCGACAAGTGGGACCGGGGCTTGGGTTTTGCTAGTTTCGAGATTTTTGATATTTTTCGATTGTTTTCGATCGGGTATTGTTCCCTTAGCCTATTGTAATTCATTCGCTCTGATTTTGGTTAGATTCGACGCGCGTGGAGGCCGGATTGAGGGGCAAAGGCGTCGCAAGCTAGAGATTTCACCGGTTCGAGGTGAGTAATACTAGTAAATGATATCCTGAGGGTTTAAAACCCCGGATTTGCACATCATAGTGCTGTAGTGTGGTGACTTGCACGCTAGGTATGAGCGTGGGGTAGAGCACTATTGGGGATTGTGACTTGGTCCGTCTCGGTTGTTGATTTTACTGCATGATTGACTGAGTACTACTTGATGCTATCATGATTTGGGCTGATTGCCATATTTTGGGCTTCGTGCCGATTATTTGAATCCTTTAGGGATTGATATCACTGTTTTTTGCATTACGTTGCATATTATTTGACCTCAGTCCAAGGTTCTAAATACTGTTTTTCAAACTCAGCCATCTTTCTAAGATTTGAAAACTTAAATGATATTTTACTAACGTTTTGAGCTGAGAACTACTATTTTGCTACTGCCCAAGGGGCTTATGTGCATTTCTGGACTGTGCATGGATCGGGCTGTGCGCCGCAACGGTATGACATTGATATCATTGATATTGCGCTTGGGCTGTAGGAGCCCCTCCAGAGTCTGAACCCCCACAGTGAGCGCAAGTACCCAAATGGATCGGGCTGTACGCCGTAGCGTTCATGTGAATTGCATTGCATTCACGCATTGATTCCTATTTGTATTATGTGGCATGGCATTTAGCACTCTCATATCATTGGCATCCATGCTATTTCTTGCACTCTGTACCAGATACCCTGGTGTTACTTGTAAATAGAGTGCTGTGCCCGAGGGGCCGATTTGTGTGAGGACTTGCACTACCTGATATCATATTCATATGCTTAATGTTGGAAAAAGACTATTATTAAAAGAGATTTTTAAACTGAGTTAGATATTTCTAAAGGATTTTCACAGTTTTACTGTCTTGTTAAAAAGGTTGTACTATACTATATAGCATGATGGAGTATTTTTTCGTGATTTCTTACCGCTCAGTTATTATTTACACTTATTACCACTGAGTTGGAAGTACTCACTTTACTCTCTGCACCATGTGTGCAGGTCCAGGTATCCCGGGAGTTTAGCTGAGCTTTTGCTGATTTCAGAGTTTGTCCGGAGTTGTCGAGGTAGCTGCCTGACGTCCGCAGCACCCGACTCCTCCCCTATCTCTTTTGTTATCTTTCTGCAGTTTTGAGACTATGTATTATTGGAGTCTTATTACACTGTATTGTTAGAGGCTCTAGACTCATTACCCCCAGGTTTTTGGGAGTATATTCTGTGTTATAGTGATATTCAGCATCATCTTTTAGTTTCATTCTTAATGATGATATTCAAATAACTGGTTTTGAGCTTCATGCTCGGGTTGAGAGAGTAAATGGTCGGGCTTGCCTAGCAATTGTGTTGGGCGCCATCACAACCGGGATTGGGGTCGTGACAGTGAGGGAGGAACTGAAACTACGCGAACGCGGGAATAAGGCCGCGAATGCGAAGAAGGAAAATACTGGGGCCCTGAATTTGGCTTACGCGTTTGCGAGGTTCAAGACGTGAACACGAAGGGGGAAGACACAGAGCTACACGAACGCGAGGGTACCAATGCGAACGCGATGAAGAAAATCCCTGTGTAAATTGCAGAAAATCTGATATCATCCTAAGTCCAAAACCACTTCGAACACCTCAGAAAACAATCCCGAGCCCTCGGGGCTCCTAACCAATCACACACACTAACTCAAAAACATCCTACGAACTTACTCGAGTGATCAAACCGCCAAAATAACATCTAAATCATTGAATCAAACCCCAAAATCATCATTTTTCATTCTAACTTCATAAACTTCAAACTTTGGATATTTAGGCCCGAAACACGTCAAATGACGTCCGATTTCGACCAAACTTTACAGAAAGCGCTTAACACATATTTATGACTTGTTCCGGGCATCGAAACCAAAATACAAGCCTGATACCATAGTCTTTTAATCAATTTTCATTTCCATTTTCCTTAATAATTCCAAAAAAAACAATTTCACAGAAAAATTCTTTTCCTCGGGTTCTAGACCTCGGATTTCGATTCCGGGCACATGCCCGAGTCCCATATTTTTCTACTGACCCTCCGGAACCGTCAAATTACGGGTCCGGGTCCGTTTACCAAAAAGGTTGACCGAAGTCAACTTTAATCATTTTAAAGCCACATTTTGAAAATTTTCACAGAATTTAACATATAATCTTTCCGACTACGCGCTCGGACTGCGCACGCAAATCGAGGCAACTAAAAGTGAGGTTTTCAAGGCCTCGAAAGCACGAAAAAAGAGAGAAATTTGGTGAAGACCTTTTGGGTCGTCACATTCTCCTCCTCTAAAACAACCATTGGTCCTCAAACAGACAAAAGAAAGAAGTACCTAAGTCAGGAAATAGATGAGGATAGCGGCTCCGCATATCAGACTCGGACTCCCAAGTCGATGCCTCAGGAGGCTGACCTCACCACTGGACACGCATTGAAGGAAAACTCTTCGACGTCGACTGTCGAACCTGCCGATCTAGGATAGCTACCGGCTCCTCCTTGTAAGACAGATCCTTGTCCAACTGGACAGTGCTGAAATCTAACACGTGGGCTGGATCGCTGTGATACCTCCAAAGCATGGACACATGAAACACTGGATGCACGGCTGACAAGCTAGGCGACAAGGCAAGTCTGTAAGCCACCTATCCCACACGATCGAGGATCTCAAATGGGCCAATAAATCTAGGGCTAACTTGCCCTTCTTCCCAAATCTCATCACGCCCTTCATAGGCGACACTCGGAGCAAGACCCGCTCACCAACCATGAAAGCTACATCTCGAACCTTACGATTCGCATAACTCTTTTGTCGCGACTGAGCCGAACGAAGCCTGTCCTGGATGATCTTGACCTTATCCAAGACCTCCTGAACTAAATCTGTTCCCAATAGCCGACCTCTCCCGGCTCAAACCATCCGACTGGAGACCGACATCGCCTACCATACACGCCTCATATGCAGCCATCTGAATGCTGGACTGGTAGCTGTTGTTGTAGGCAAACTCTGCTAAAGGCAAAAACTGGTCCCATGAGCATACAAAATCAATGACATAGGCTCAGAGCATATCCTCCAATATCTGAATAGCCCTCTCGGACTGGCCGTCCGTCTGAGGATGGAATGATGTGCTTAACTGAACCTGGGTGCCTAACCTCTGCTGAACTACTCTCCAGAAGCGCGAGGTAAACAACATTCCCCGGTCCGAAATGATAGATGCCGGCACCCCATGAAGGCGAACAATCCCTCGGATGTAGATCTCGGCTAACCTCTCCGATGAATAAGTGGCTGCAACAGGAATAAAATACGCTGACTTAGTCAGCCTATCAACAATAAACCAAATAGCATCAAACTTCTTCCGAGTCATCGAAAGTCTAGTAACAAAATCCATGGTAATCCTCTCCCACTTCCACTAGGGAAGCTCAATCCTGTGAAACAAACCACCAGGCCTCTGATGCAAATACTTGACCGGCTAACCTCTCCGATGAATAAGTGGCTGCAACAGGAATAAAATGCACTGACTTAGTCAGCCTATCAACAATGACCCAAATAGCATCAAACTTCTTCCGAGTCATCGGAAGTCTAGTAACGAAATCCATGGTAATCCTCTCCCACTTCCACTCGGAAGCTCAATCCTCTGAAACAAACCACCAGGCCTCTGATGCTCATACTTGACCTGCTGATAGTTCAAACACCGAGCCACATATAAAACAATATCTTTCTTCATTCTACGCCACCAATAATGCTGCCGCAAGTCTTGGTACATCTTCGCGGCGCCCGGGTGAATAGAATATCGAGAACTATGGGCCTCCGCTAAGATCAACTCTCGAATTCCATCGACATTGGGCAGAAAAACTTGCCCCTGCAACCTCAAAACACCATCATCATCTAAGGTCACCTTCGTGGCACCTCCACACTGCACCGTGTCTCTCAGGACACATAAATGGGGATCATCAAACTGCCGATCGCGGATACGCTCCAATAATGAAGAACGAGCGATCGTGCAAGCTAACACTCTGCTAGGCTCAGAGATGTCCAACCTCACAAACCGATTGGCCAAAGACTGAATATCCAAAGCAAGCAGTCTCTGGCTGACCGGAACATAAGCAAGACTACCCATGCTGGCGGACTTCCTACTCAATGCATCGGCCACCACATTGGCTCTCCCCGGGTGGTACAAAATAGTAACATCATAATCCTTCAATAGCTCCAACCACCTCCTCTGCCTCAAGTTCAACTCCTTCTGCTTGAACAAGTACTGTAGACTCTTGTGATCAGTGTACACCTCACACGTCACACCATATAAGTAATGCCTCCAAATCTTCAGAGCTTGAACAATGGCTGCCAACTCTAGATCATGAACCAGATAATTCTTCTCGTGGATCTTCAATTGCCTCGAAGCATAAGCAATGACTCTGCCATCCTGCATCAATAATGCACCAAGCCCAATACGGGAAGCATCATAATAAACTGTATAGGGTCCTGAGCCAGTGGGCAAAACCAATATCGGTGCCGTAGTCAAAGCTGTCTTGAGCTTTTGAAAGTTCTCCTCACACTCGTCTGACCATCTGAAATGGGCACCCTTTTGGGTCAATCTAGTCATTGGGGCTGCTATGGATTAAAATCCCTCTACGAACCGGCGGTAATAACCTGCTAACCCCAAGAAACTCTAAATCTCAGTAGCTGATGCTGGTCGAGGCCAGTTCTTGACCGCCTCAATCTTCTTCAGGTCCACCTGAATACCCTCTGCTGATACAACATGACCCAGAAATACAACCGAACTCAACCAGAACTCGCACTTCGAGAACTTAGCATACAACTGACTATCCTTCAGAGTCTGAAGAACCACTCTGAGGTGCTGTTAATGCTCCTCCTGGCTGCGGGAGTGCACCAGAATATCATCAATAAAGACTATCACGAACAAGTCCAAGTAAGGTCTGAACACTCGATTCATCAACTCCATAAATGCTGTTGGGGCATTGGTCAACCCAAATGACACGAACAAAAACTCATAATGCCCATACCGAGTGCGGAATGCTATCTTAGGGACATCAGACGCCCTAATCCTCAGCTGATGGTAGCCCGATCTCAACTCTATCTTTAAAAACACTTTTGCACCCTGAAGCTGGTCAAACAAATCATCAATCCTCGGTAGTGGATACTTGTTCTTTATCGTCACCTTGTTCAACTGCCGGTAATCAATGCACATCCTCATCGATCCATCCTTTTTCTTCACAAATAACACTGGCGCACCCCGAGGAGAAACGCTAGGCCTGATAAAACCCTTCTCTAGTAAATCTAGCAACTGGTCCTTTAACTTCTTCAACTCTGGCGGGGCCATGCGATACGGCAGAATAGAAATTGGCTACGTGCCTGGGGCCAGATCAATACAGAAATCAATATCCCTATCGGGTGGCATACCTGGCAGGTCTGAAGGAAAAACCTCGGGGATCTCCTGAACAATAGGAACAAAGTCAATAGAAGGAACCTCTATGCTAGAATCGCGAATATATGCTAGATAAGCTAAACACCCCTTCTCGACCATACGTCGAGCCTTTACATATGAAATAATACTGCGGGTGGCATGTCCTGGGGTCCTTCTCCACTCCAATCGGGGCAAATCTGGTAAAGCCAAAGTCACAGTCTTGGCGTGACAATCCAAGATAGCATGATACGGGGACAACCAATCCATCCCTAATATAACGTCGAAATCCACCATGTCTAAAAGCAATAAATCAACACGGGTCTCAAGACCCTCAAACACTACCACACAGAAACGATGAACTCGGTCGACCACTATAGAATTACCCACTGGTTAGATACATAAACAGGGATACCCATATGAATATGTAGACCCAGGGTCAAATAGCACTGAAGCATCCCTATCACAGACCAAAATAGTACCTGTAATAACAACATCTGAAGACTCAGCCTCTAACCTGGCTGGCAAAGCATAACACTGGGGCTGGGCCCCACCTCCCTGAACCATGTCTCTGGGACGATCGGCTACTAGCTGACTCCTACCTCTACCGGTCCGAGCTCCACCTCTACGGTATTTACCTCCACCTCTATGATCCCTACCCCCGCCTCTATTTGGCTGGGCAAGCTGTGGATCACCTGGTGCCTGAATCATGGGGCGAGGACCCTGCTGCTGAGAGCTACCCGAGGCTCGAGGGCAAAATCTGACAATGTGATCGGGGTCACCACAACCATAACAAGCCCTCGACTACTGAGACTGCTGGCCCTGTCGACCTAAATGTACTCCCCGAAAGCTCTGAAGTAGAGGTGCACTGATGGGCTGCAGATCAGAAAAATGCTGCTGAGAACCACCACCGCTTGGAGTACCTTGAGAAACCTGGAGTGCTGACTGAAAGGGCCTCGGTGAATGGCCTCTACCATAAGAATCCCTACCTCCAGACGAGTTACCACTGAACCTACCAGAATGACAAGGCCTCTTATCCGACACATGACCACCTCCTCGTGCAAGGGCCATCTCAACTTTGAGGGACGCATTGGCTGCCTCCTGAAAGGAAATCTCACTACAAGCCCCCAAAGCCATTTGGAGACGGATCGGCTGAATCAATCCATCAATAAACCTCCGCACCCTCTCTCGCTCTGTGCGGAGTATAAAAATAGCATGGCGTGCCAAATCAATGAACCGCATCTCATACTGGGTGACTTTCATGGAGCCCTGCTGGAGGCGCTCAAACTGCCTGCAAAGTGCCTCCCACTGAGAAACTAGGAGAAACTTCTCCAAAAATAACTCTGCGAACTGATCCCATGTCAATGGTGGCGACCCTGCTGGTCTGGATAAGCAATAGTACCTCCACCAAGTCTTGGCGGATCCTGCAAGCCGAAAGGTGGCGAAATCGACCCCATTGGTCTCCACAATACCCATAGTCCGGAGGATCTCGTGGCAGCTGAATAAGAAATCTTGTGGATCCTATGATGAAGCACCGCTGAATGTGGTGGTGAAGAGATTGGAGAACCTATAAAGTTTCCACAAAGCATCCGAAGACATCGCCGCTCCATCGCCGGTCTGGGATGCAATACCTGGCTGAGCTGCCACAGCTAGCTGAACCACTGGAACATGAGCCTGGGGAGCTACCTGCTATGGAGTACGTGTAGTAGGAGTCTGAACTCCTCCTTCAGCCTGAGAAGTGGCTGGTGCTACTGGAAGTAAACCCGCTCTAGTGACGCTCTCCATAAAGCCTGCCAATCTGACTAAAGCGTCCTGAAGATCTGGGGTGACCATGACCCCTCCTGGGACCTGAGCTGGGCCCACCAGAGCTGCTGGGACTGGAACCTCCTCATCATAGTCAATATGGGGCTCCACCTCTGGGACTACTACCCGGGGCTGAGCTCTGCCCCTGCCTCGACCTCTGGCACGGCCTTGGCCTCTGCCCCTCACAGGAGCTACTACCGGGGGCTCGTGCTGCTGCGCGGTAGAAGAGGAAGCACGTGTTCTCGCCATCTGTGAAAGAACAAAGTGGAAAGACAATCAGTATTTGAGAAACAGAATTGCACGAAAAGAAAGAACAAAAGTGAAACTTTTCCTAACTCTGTAGCCTATGGGGGATAAATACATACGTATCTGTACCGATCCCTCAGACTCTACCAAGTTTGTCCGTGAGTAGCGAGACCTATGTAACCTAGATCTCTGATACCAACTTGTCACGACCCGGATTTCCCACTATCGGGAGTCGTGATAGCGCCTACTGTCAGAGCTAGGCAAGCCAAGCATTTAAACATTTTCTAATAACAACCCAACAACAATAATAATAATAACGTGTCATTTAAATAAAAGCGAAAGTCTTTAAAACATAGATAACTGAAAACCCAAAATGCGGAAGTTTAATATTTCTCTACCCAAGACTGGTGTCGCTATCTCACGAACTACTAAAGAGTGCTACAAATAAGTCTGAATAGAAAATTCATAAATGTCTGTCTCGGTACGATGAAAACAAACTGAAAACATGGAAAGGGACTTCGGCCTGGGAACGCCAGCTATGCTACCTCGTAAGTCTCTGGACTGAAGTCAGCTCCCGATTAATATCCTACTGCTGTGGTCCAAAAGCTGCTTCGGTACCGTGATTTATGCAAAAGAGCACAGAAGTGTAGCATCAGCACAACCGACCCCATGTGCTGGTAAGTGCCTGGCCTAACCCCGTCGAAGTAGTGACGAGGCTAGACAGGACTACCAATCAACCTGTACAGTTCAATATATATATATGCAATAAAATGGAAGAATACAGAAATTAAACAGTTAAGAGGGAGGGAAGCATACTATGGGGGAGTACAGTCCGGAATAAAGTCAACAATTTAAGTAAGAAATAGGGAAATAACAATAATTAATGAGAGCAGGAAAATCAACAGTTGCATGGCATCAACCTTCGTGCTTTTACTCTCATTCTCACCAAAAGCAATCAAATAAAGTGCACGGCATCACCCTTCGTGCTTTCCCTCACATAACTCTCATATCATAGCACGGAATGATCCTTCGTGCAATTATAATCAAATCAGAGCACAGAATGTCCCTTCGTGCATAATTAATCAAAGCATGGCACGGAATGACCCTTTGTGCAAATATAATCAAAACATGGCACGGAATGACCCTTCGTGCAAATATAATCAAAACATGGCACGGAATGACCCTTCGTCCATTATCACTCTTCCTCACCCAAACAGTAATCACAACCAAATGGGGCGAGGGGATAAACAAATAATAAGAAATGTCCCAGCAAGGGAATTACACAATTAACAGCTAAATCCCGGCAAGGGAGCAACAACAATAACTTTCACATCCCGGCAAGGGAGAATAATCAATATACTCAAACCATCACTGCAAGGGATTAATCATAATACCTTCTATTTCCTTCATTTCTTACCCAATAGTCTTTTTATTTTTCGATCCAACGCTCCAAAGAATTTACAACTCACAATCAATCCTCGTACTCTTCACATTTCATAGGATTCATCAGTTAACATGGTAGAGTCATAACAATATCGGAATAAGTACAAATAAAGACTCATGGACATGCTAGACACCGGTGTATAGATACTCGTCACCATGCCTATACACCGTACTCGATCATTTAGCAATTAGCAATTAATAACACTCTAATCCTATTCCCTCAAGCCAAAGTTAGATCAAACACTTACCTCGGTCCAAAGAATAGCAATCAATCCTCAAATACCGCCTTTCCTCTACAATCCGACTCCGAAACAATGATATCTAGGCATAATTAATTCAATAATATCAATAAAGACTCAATGGCAACATCCCATAGCCTAGATATGAATTTCCTAGCATTCTTCCAAAGATACCAAAACTTGACACCGGGCCCACAAGGTCCAAACACGAGGCTCGGACCAAAACCCAATCACCCATAACCCCACGAGTTCAAATATGCAATTTGTTTTAAGATTCGACCCCAAATTGAGGTTGAATCACCCAAAATTCACAAAACCCTAACTCTACCCAAAACCCCTAATTTCTACTTTAATTTCATGATTTTAGGCTTAGAAATTGGTGATTAGTTGAAGAAATTAAGGGAAGACGAGGTTAGGAACACTTACCTATGAAGTTATGGAGGAAAAGCTCTTCAAAATTCGTCTTTGGGGTGTGAGGAAGAAGGGTTCGTATGGAAAAATGGAGTGAGTCCCGTAACTATTATGTTTCTAGACTTTAAAAAATCACTGGGCAAAAATGCCCTTCGCATTTGCGCGAAAGGGGTCGCGTTCACGAAGGGTTAATTCAACACACCATCGCGTTCGCGATGAGGAGGCTGCGAATGCGAAGAGAAAGATTGGGCGGTCCAGGGAAATGCTCTACGCGAACACGTGGAGTGGCTCGCGAACGCGGTGAGGGAGGAACTAAAACTACGCGAACGCGGGAATCAGTCCGCGAATGCGAAGAAGGAAAATACTGCGGCCCTGCATTTGGCTTACGCGTTTGTGAGGTTCAAGATGCGAACGCGAAGGGGGAAGACACAGAGCTACGCGAATGCGAGGGTACCGATGCGAACGCGATGAAGAAAATTCCTGTGTAAAAATTGCAGAAAATCTAATATCACCCTAAGTCGAAAACCACCCCGAACACCTCCGAAAACACTCTCGATCCCTCGAGGATCCTAACCAATCACACACACTAACTCAATAACATCCTACGAACTTACTCGAGCGATCAATCCGCCAAAATAACATCAAAATCATTGAATAAACCCCAAAATCATCATTTTTCATTCTAACTTCATAAACTTCAAACTTTGGATATTTAGGTCCGAAACATGTCAAATGACGTCCGATTTCGACCAAACTTTACAGAAAACACTTAACACATATTTAAGATTTGTTCCGGGTGTCGGAACCAAAATACGAGCCCGATACCATAGGCTCTTAATCAATTTTCATTTCTATTTTCCTTAATAATTCCAGAAAAACAATTTCACAGAAAAATTCTTTTCCTCGGGTTCTAGACTTCGGATTTCGACTCCGGGAACATTCCCGAGTCCCATATTTTTCTATGGACCCTCCGGGACTATCAAATCATGGGTCCTGGTCTGTTTACCAAAAATGTTGACCGAAGTCAACTTTAATCATTTTAAAGCCACATTTTGAAATTTTTTACAGAATTTAACATATAATATTTCTGGCTATGCGCTCAAATTGCGCACGTAAATTAAGGCAACTAAAAGTGAGTTTTCCAAGGCCTCAGAAGCGCGAAAAAAGAGAGAAATCTGGTGATGACCATTTGGGTCATCACAGTCATCTTTTATTTTAGAATCCGAATCCGGGTTCTGAGGCCTTAAAACCTCATTTTATTTTTTCTCGATTTGCGTTCACAGTCTGGGCACTTTTCCAGAAAGCCCTTATGTGAAATCTAAGAAAAATATTGAATTTTGCCTTTTAAATTGATTAATGTTGACTTCGATCAATATTTTGATAAACGGACCTGGGCCCGTGATTTGACGGTCCTGTAGGGTCTGTAGTAAAATATGGGACTTGGGTGTATGCCCGAAATCAAATTCCAAGGTCCTAGCCCGAGAAATAAATTTTTGAAGAAAATTATTTGTTGGAAAATATAAGGATTTTAGAAAGGGAATAGTGTGTGACCTCGTTGGTATCAGGCCCGTATTTTTGTTCCAGATCCCAGTACAAGTTTAATATTGTATTTAAGTCGTATATGTGTGTAAGTTTGTCACGCCCCAAAACCAAGGGGCGCGACCGGCGCTCAACCGGAGGACCCCAGTCAAGCGGACCTAGAATTGCGTTTCCTATCCCACGCATTACCCCCGTGATTTCAATATACATTATTCTTGTGAAATAGCAATTTAAGACTTAAGCATAAACTTACAACTTGAGTTCATTTCTACTTTTTATCATTTCCAACTTTTGATACCAAGTACTTGCAAAATACATACAATATTTACCAACGTGTACCGGGATTCCAAACCGTTCAATTACTACCCGAAATACTTTTGTACGCCAGCCACATTGTGTCTACGGAGCCTCTACGAATACTAGAAACATAATAATATCTGCCGGCAATAAGGCCCCGACTATACCTTACAATACACAATAAACTCAAAAGAATCTGGCATGAACCACACATAGCCCCGAGAGGAAGTGGGGCTCACCAATGCAGCTGATGGAATAGAGAGGAGGCACTACTGTTGGTGGACTGGAGTACCTGCTATAGAACCACCTACAATCATAACACGCTACACACGAATGTAGCGCCCCCGGCAGAAGGGACATCAGTATATTTGAATTGTACTGGTATGTATGAACAAACTTTATCCCAAGTAAAATCAATCAATTCGCAAATAACAAATAGTAATGGCATCAACAATCAATTGCACATGAATGGAACAACCAAAGCCAAACAAGTTTCACAATCTCTCCTTTTCCCCTTTCATCATTATTTCATCACATCAATGATTTCAGAACTTTCACATATTTTCATTTCAGTAAGTGATTTCGATTACTTTTCCACCCTTATTACCTTGGCCACCCTTATTACCTCAGTCACCCTTATTACCCCAAGCCACAATTTATCATTTTGTGTTGCGGCGCGCAATCCGATCCTACCGGACAATCACATTTAACACAACAACAATAGTTCACAGTTCAATCACATGGCTTCAGGCCATCCAGAATATCATTTCACAACAACAATAACAATTCACAAAGAGTTTTCGTTAACATCAGTACCAATTTCATCATATATAACAACCCGTATACAATTCAAGTCACAACGATAATTGCCCACAACAAGTCACATATGATATTGTCACCATTGTTTCAATTGCATCAATTATGATTCTTTCCATCAATTATTACACAACCCTTACCACATAAACACATTAACACACACACTTGGTTTGTTTCCATTTATTCACACCATCATATCGAAACTTATAACCAACAATGTTCACGGCATATAAATCACAAAATTTCATGAAATAGGCCATCTTGCCTTAACACCCGTGAAGCAAACAAAATTCACAAATAGTTCACATAAATAACACGTACCAATTCCTCGTACACCAAACATGGTGACTTTACAAAGGTTAATGTTAGCCATACATACCTCAATAGAGCTTTTCTTAAATTCTTACAAAGTTCCGGGACTCTTAGCAACTTTAATCTATTTTGGAAATATAACAATCTGAACCAAAATTAGAAAGATGATCATAATTCTAGCTCATTTGAGCATTTTATCAAAAACTAGATGAACATCTTGATTAAAAGTCTCTTTTACAAGATTTCCTTCTTTTCTCAAACCAATATTTACTTATTTAAGTTCAATAATCTTCCAACAAACCTAATTTGTACATGCATGAATAACTAATATTCTCACATCCAAAAATTATCTTACTAATTATCCATTTCTAGTTAGGTTTCGAAATTGAAGAATTGGAGAAAAAGAAATTCTTACCTCTTTGATGAAGAACTTGAGGGATTTCAAGGTTTGGACAAGCTTTTGATGAACCATAACACTTATGCCTCTTTCTCTCTCTAAAAATGCTCTCCCATCTCTCTAAAATGCAAGATAAATACCCAAAAACAAACCCTCAACCGAGTTAAATGAAATAGGGTTCGGGTCTTAAAAACCTATTTTTGTACTGCCGTGCCGCATGGAGCGCCGCGGGGAACGGGGCGTCTGTGCAAAATGTATCTGGAAATGAAATTTCGGACCATACTGGAATTACTACTTGCTCGGCGCGCCGGGCGCCGCGTGGGGCACCGCGGTAGTGCAATTTTCTGCGCTGTTTTGGTAATTTGGTCATTACTTTATGTAGGAATTTCTGAATGATGAACAGTTTGAAGCGTTGGAAACTAGACTCAAATTAATTTCATATAATAGGTTGTTCATCACATAGAACCTTATACATATTTATATAGGCTCGTTCAAAGTGGGGGCTTGTGCGAACTAATTTGAAATCTTAGCCTATTATGAATTTTTTCCAATTTTCCTTAGACTTAGGCCTTTCCTTGGACTCCAAATTACTTACCATAAGACTTGTACACATATATACAAAATCCAATTGATGTCCACCATGTTAATAGCACATAAAGTATTATAATTAGCATACGTAGCACCACAAAAACATAGTTTACTTAGCGAAATGTTTCGAGGCCTTACAATGTGAAATTTGGTGAGAATCGAAAGTGATTTGACTTGATTTGGATTTCGGGTTGCGAAAATAGAAATGTCAAGTGTTCTTAAGAAAATCAAGAGTTAAATTTGGATGTTCTCTATGATTTGGGGAAGAACCCCAGGTTTCTAACTCATTTTCCCCTAATCCAATTGATTTCGACTACATGATTTCATAACTAAATCTAGGGTTTTTCATGGGAAATTGGATGTTCTTGGGTATAATTTAGGAATTTCAAAATTTGGGGATTTAGACCTCATATTGAGGTCTAATTTCAAAACCAATTGCATATTTATGGTCATGGGTGAATGGATAGTCGGGTTTTGGTTCGAACTTCGAGTTTTGACAAAGTGGACCCGAGGACGGTTTTTGACTTTTGGGGAAATTATTGGGAAATCTATACTCATTAATTATAATTGGTTTATTTAGCATTAATTGTTTTCAATTATGCATAGATTCGGGTATTTTGGAAGTGAAAACCAAAGGAAAAGTGGTATTTGAGGCTTGAGTTTGGCCGTGAAATCGAGGTAAGTGTTTGGTTTATCCTTAGCTTAAGGGATTAGGTGTTGTTGTCTTATTTGCTACGTGTTAGTGTTGAGTACGACATATAGGTGTTGTAACGACCCGACCCGTTGTTACGGGAGTTACCGCCCGTTTTCCCCATTTTATGCTTTTATATGTTTCATTATATGTGTTTGGAGAATTTGAAGTAATTCGGAGAGAGTTCGGTTAGAAATGAGACAATAAGTCTCTTTATGAGAAGGTTAGTTTGGAAAAGTCAATCGAATGTTGACTTATGAGTTAGAAGGCTCGGAATGGATTTTTGATGATTCGACTAGTTTCGGGGGATGATTTGTGACTTAGGAGCGCAATCAGAATTAAATTTGGAGGTCCGGTGTAAAGTTAGGCTTGAATTGGCTAAGGTTGGATTTTGGCGAATTCCGGATGGTAGTTGAGATTTTGATTCGAGGGTCGGAATGGAATTCCGAGAATTGCAGTAGCTCTGTTAGGTGATTTTTGATATGCGTGTAAAGTTTCAAGTCATTCGGAGGTGTTTAGGTCGGGTTTTAGATCATATGCAAGTTTCGGAAGTTTTAGTTTAACTTAGGCTTGAATCCGTGGTAATTCAATGATTTTGATATTTATGATAGTATTTTTATGTTACGAGCAAGTTTGAATGAAGTAATAGAATATATCTGTGCATTTGGTTGAGGTTCCGAGGGTCTCGGGTGAATTCCGGATGGTTAACGGATCGATTTTGGCCTCATATGGACTGCTGGTTTGCTGGTATTTCTGCAGCAGAGATTTACTCTATGCGATCGCAAGAGAGGAGATGCGATCGCATAGAGCAAAAGTTGAAGGGGGGCTGGATTGTCCTATGCGATCGCAATAGGCTTTGTATGCGATCGCAGAAGAGGAATTTTCAGGCCTATGCGATCGCAGGGGTGAGCTACGCGATCGCATTGAAGGATTTTGGGAGGCAGCATTTTTGGTCTATGCGATCGCAATGGTATTGATGCGATCGCATAGAAGGGTCGCCTGGACAGAACATTTAAAGGGTTAATTTCAGTCGCGACCCACATTATTTTTCCACCATTTTTACTCCGCCAAGAGAGGTTTTTGAGCAATTTGAAGAGGATTTTTAACGGGTATTGCTTGGAGGTAAGTCTCTTGACTAGAAAACATCTTTTTTTATGAAGAATCAACCCTCAAATTCATGAAATTGGGTAGAAATTGTGAAGAAGTTGGGCTTTGTTCTTGAAAATGAAATCTTAGAATTTGAAAGGCCATTTGAGCTCCGTTTTCGATAAACCTTATATGTACGGACTCGTGGCGAGACGAGGAATCTGTTGGTATGATTTTCGGAATTTTTCGAGAAGTGGGCCTGGGGCTCGGGTTTTACCAACTTCGTGAATTTTAATACATTTCGAGTATTTTTGATCGGGGTATGTTTCTTTAACCCATATTTATGTATTCGTTGTGATTTTGACTAGATTCGACGCGCGAGGAGGTCGATACGAAAGGAAAAGGCATTGCGGACCATTCTACGGCCGGTTACAGGTGAGTAGTTGGTGTATATGATGGCCTGAGGGTTTGAAACCCTGGGTTATCACATTGTGACGCTATTTAGGGCGTGACTCGCATCCTAAGGTAGGTGCGGGATTGGTTATGAATGGGGATTGTGACTTGGTCCATCCCGAACAAGAATAATTCTATATTTGGTGATTGATACACACCCTGTGTTGAATATATCTGGGCTTAATGCCATGTTTGGGGCCTTGTGCCGACCTGTAGTATCCTTAGAGGATGATTGTCATTGTGATAGCATGATTTGTATAATCATTGATCTCAGTCCTGTGTTAAATCACTATTATGAAACGCTAAGTCACTTTTCTTGAAGTAAAGAACTAATATATATTCTTATTAATGAATTGGATATTGGGAAAGTAAATTGAAACTGTTATGTGACTCATATGCATATTGTGGACAGAGTATGGATCAGGCTGCACGCCGCATCGAATGTTATGATTATATTGCGCATGGGCTGAAGGAGCCCCTCCGGAGTCTGTACAGACCCCAGTGAGCGCCGTCGACGTTAAATGGATCGGGCTGTACACCACAGCGTGTTCATGTGCATTTCATTGCATCCTTGCATTATACTTGACTGTTATATTTGATGTTGCTTTGCTGTTGGTTCGTAGTTAAGGTGTCGGACTGTTAGTTTTAGCTTTACTTTGTGGCATTTCATGGATTTCTTATCTTTAGACATTTTATATGCTTATTACTCACTGAGTACTCAGTACTCACCCCTACTCCCTGCAGCTTGTGTGCAGATTCAGGTACACCGGAGGCTTAGCTGAGCAGTTTTTGTTTCCAGAGCTTATCAGAGTTGTTGAGGTAGCTGCTTGACGTTCGCAGGACCTGACTACTCTTTCTATTTTAGTTTTATTTATATATACATTTCCAGACATGAGTATTTCGTTCAGATATTGTTATCCAGTTTTATTTAGAGGCTCTAGACTCGTGACCCTAGATCTTTTGGGAGTGTTTTATCAGTTTTCGCACTTCTTAGTATTATTCTTCTATAAATATTGGATTATTATTCTACAACTATTATATTCTCCTTAAATGGTCGGTTTTGAGGTTTACGGTTGAATTGGGAGGGATTGTTGGTCAGGCTTGCCTAGCTTTAGGGTTGGGCGCTATCATGACCGAGTTCGGGTCGTGACAAGTTGGTATCAAAGCCTAGGTTACTAGGCCTTGCGAGTCATGAGCCGGTTTAGTAGAGTTTCGCGGATCGGTACGTAGACATCCGTATCTATTCTCGAGAGGCTACAGAACCTTTAGGAAACACTTCACTTTCTTGGAATTTTTATCGTGCGTATTTGATTCAGCTTGAGATATAACTCTTGAAATTCCTTCCACACGTCTGCATGCGCATGCGAGCGCTCAGTAATATATTTGCCTTGACGGCTGGTGGTTCCCCGATCGAGGGGCGAGATATAATCTCCGTGAGTTCATGTTGGGCCAGTCTGGAGGACTTGAGGCCGAATCTTCGCCTATGGCCGGAGCACCGAGGTGCTGATTTTGCGAGCTGGTATTATGAACTTATATTTTCAGTATTGCCCCTAATTGTGGGAATGTCGGCTAGATAGCTACGTGATAAGTATATTGGGGTTGTGTGGTATGTCTATATGACTTGGAAGAGTCGAAGAAGGATTGCTAGATGATAGATGGACAATTAAGTGTTTGATCTCCCTTGTGATTGGATGTGTTTCCCCAAGTTGTGGGTGCGTGGAGAATTTTTTCAGTTCCCCAAGTTGGGAACGAAGTACATAGCACGTTGCGGGTTGAGTTCAGACCCAGGAAGATTATACGACCGTGTAACGTATATGATGGTGGAAGGCATGCTGAAATACTGAATTGAGGCGAAGCAGGTGGGATATCTCCTGCGGGGTGTCCTTAAGCGGTATGATCCTTATGTGTATGTTAGAAGATCTCATGTGTAATTGAAATATATTTTCTATGTGTCTTGATTCGAATAGGTGCAACGCATGTCCATGTATCAATTTTGATAATATAATACAGGTAGTATTGAGATTAATATTGTTGATATACCTTGTGATGTTTTGTCGAGTTGTAGCCGTGTTGTTAGGATGGTTTTGGTGATTCTCTGGCAGGTGGATAGACCCAATTACAAAGGAAACTCTGTCGAAATTTCTGAAAAATTTGGGACATAGTAAAAATTTTGTCGCCTAGAGAGTAGGCTTAACTGTTATGTGAGTGAATGCAAGAAAATGCAGAAGGGTTAAAATTCTAGATGATTTGTGTTTCCACAAGCTTATGAAAGAGCGAGTTTAATATCACTATGGTATTACAACAGCAATGGAGCATACGCGTTATGAGTATAGTGAGTTGTGATATATGGCTTCGAGCTAAGTTGGGGAGGTTCCTACTGATTAGCGGATTTGTACAGTTATGTACTATGCTAGTTCTGATTTGATGCATGCTGGTGAATCAGTTCTGGTTGCGAAAATTGGGTCGAGAATGACACGAGTGAAGGAAAATATTTTTTTGACAAGACGTCAAGAAATCGGATGGGTAGGAAAGAAGTTTCGATGGTTAAGATAAATTGGTATTGTCTTTAGCGTCACCTGAGAGCGGTGTTGCGTTCACGTTAGTGATTCTTGATCGCATTACAGAGTTAGTACGACCGATGGTTTGGAGGTATGCTCATGATATTGTTGTGGTAGGTTGTGGGAGTGTGTTCCACTCGAAGACTTTATAAGTGTGACATGTGATCACTTGATTGATTAAAGATGTAAACCAAGTATGAATTTTGAGATGATGTCGTTAAATTAAAGATTCATGCCCGGAGGGCACTTGGCATATTGGGTTGTGAACTGGGGAGGATTGCTCCGATTGTGATGGTTGTTCTTGTGTTCAATGAAGAAAATAGAAGTTATTATGGACCTTTGAAAGGTTATTAGACTAGTTCAGTGTGATCAGAATCGGCTTGAAGTCGGTGGTTGGATTTAATGTGAATAATGGCTCTATATCAGGCCAGATGTGTGCATTTTTGTAACGCGGTCCTTGTGGAGGAGTAGTTAGGTTGATGTTTCATTGCTAGATATTTCGCGTAGTGATGCCTTGCGCTGGGTGAGTTGTGAGATGGCTTGAGAAATTGCTATATGTTAAGAATCCGCGTAGGAATGACGTTATATGAGCATCTTGGCTCTTGAGATTCAGATTGTACATCGCACCTCAGTTGTGCTTGAGTTTTGTAGCTTATAACACTATATGTCCCTCAGAGATATTATTATGCACTTAGCATGCGTACGACCGATACTCGGTATTAGGTTGTAATGGGCAAATTTGGCTCGATGTGCATCTCCTTATGCGAGATCTATGTGTGGATCGAGTGGCACGCCGCTATGGGTATGTTATCTGGATCGGGTTGCATGCCGCAACAGTGTGATATCGAGTATAGTTTTCTATATGCCATCTTTGTATGCCTTGCTTCCTGTTTTTCAAGGAAAGTTTGTATTTGTGTGTAGGAATTGATAATTCCTTCCATAGCTCGTTTTCTTTAGTACCGCATTCGAGTGGGTAGCCTATTGGCACATTGGGGCATCATATGCGACATTTAATTATGTCTGGAGTGGCTTATTACCCGAGCAGTTCGTACTAGGTAAGACGAGATCATTCAATTCGAGATCGGTGCAATCTGAGTATATGAAGTAAAGTAAAGAGCTAAGACCATTGTTTGGTTCAGAATAAGGTGATAGTTCTTGCCAAGAGTATAAAACTAATGAATTGTTGTCTCGACGGTGGCTAAGAATGTATACAGATCTCATCCGCCGTGTCAGTATTTTAAGAATTTGCACAAGGCATGTGTATTTCATGCAGAGCATGGGATGTGTAGTGATTCCTTCTAAGCGATTAGATAAGAGAGCTTCAGATGATTAGGGAAGATGGTATTGCTAAGTGGAAGTTATTTGACGCGAGTTTGTGTTTCAGAAACAGGTAATGTGATTAAACTGATTATATTTCAGTAGTGTTGCGGCATGTTCTTGTTGGTTCCACTAGGGGTATTCGGGTTTGGTTGGTAGCACAGGTAAATATTGATTATCTGTCGTGGAATGATTTATATTTCAAAGAACCAGCGGACAGCTGGGAAGGAGTACTTTCTTAACTGGAAATTTGTGATAGATGTTAGTGCAGAGGTTGCTATCATTAATCCCGTTCCGTTATTGAGGAACTTTTCGAATGCGTTTCGTGTGGCCGGGCATGTAATCGGGTGAGATTGTGGATTTCAGCATTTATTTGGTGCCTTCGGCGGGAGTTATAGAAGTGGGATAAATATTTTCAGGCTTCTTGGTACTAAGTTCGTTGGCAGGCCGATATGGCTACGCATTTAGCTTGGGTTAGCTTGGTTGACCCTGAGTTGTACTGTTGAGGAATAGGTTGAGTCTATCATTATTGAGCTTGTTAGCGATCTGAGGAAAGCTATGAGCTGTTTTTTGATGTTGTGAGACATTGTAATTTATTAGTTATGGGCACATGTGGTGCGGTTCCATTGAGAATTCATAGAGAAAGTTGAGCGGGAAGAGTAAATGAGTGTTGCTCGGTGTATGGAGCATTGGTTATGGTCTATCGGGTTGTGTGTTGTATTTTCTCTGTTTCACCGTGGGTGTAATGAATTGCGTTGGTTTCAGACATCAAATGTGTGTGGTTGTTGATTTTGAGCATAACGACTTGAGGTGCTTTAGGTGTAACGGTGTTGGATAGGATCGCACATTGTAGCGAGGCTACGGGAGTTATGACCTTTTGGAGTAGATTCAGGCATTCTATTTCTATGATGTGAGACGGGGTCTCAGCCTCATATTGTAATGACATTGATGAGCTTGAGGTACAACTCTTTCGTTTGAGTCATTTGTTATGATTTGAGTGTGTTCAGATCATTTCTTACTGGTGCGTGTATTATGCAAGATGTGGTTTAGACTTGTATTGAGGTATCATATCATCAGAGTGGTGTCGGATTCGAGGTGATCGTTGGGTTCATTAACGAATACGGACAGATTTGATCTCAGCTTGTTAGGAAGATGATATCGAGGTTTGACCCGAAAATCTGTTGTGATATCAGTCAAGGGGAGTGGTTTCATGAATGGTTGATCTGAGAGATGATTACGGTTTATAGCATGCTTCATTCATCCTTGGCAGTATAGGAAAGTGTGGGAATAAGGCTTTAGCTAATAAGAGGTTCTCTGCCGGTAATCGGTTGCTGGGGACAACTGCGGTGAATAGAAGTTATGATCCCAAGTGTTTGGTTTAGGCGGTATATCATATGTTTTCACCTGAGGGTGCAAGTATGGGTTATTACAGCTGGTTCGGGCTTACTCTGAGTATAGATGTGAACTTCTGATCTTGTATATGATTTTCAAAAAGTGCGACGTGGTTCTATGGGTTGGTTTATGGATTAAATGGACTGTGAAAGTTCGACTGTATTATGTTAATCGGGTCTATGCGAGATAGGGTGACGGGGGATCACCCCGGGCATATGGTTGGTAAGATCATTCAGCTACTAGTTGGCTTCTAGAACAACTCTCGATGCGCCCGAGGACGAGCGTTTGTTTAAGTTGGGGAGGATGTAACGACCCGACCAGTCGTTATGGGAGTTACCGCCCCGTTTTCCCCGTTTTATGCTTTTATATGTTTCATTATATGTGTTTGGAGAATTTGAAGTAATTCGGAGAGAGTTCGGATAGAAATGAGACAATAAGTCTCTTTATGAGAAGGTTAGTTTGGAAAAGTCAATCGAATGTTGACTTATGAATTAGAAGGCTCGGAATGGATTTTCGATGATTCGACTAGTTTCGGGGGATGATTTGTGACTTAGGAGCGCAATCGGAATTGAATTTGGAGGTTCGCTGTAGAGTTAGGCTTGAATTGGCTAAGGTTGGATTTTGGCGAAGTCCGGATGGTAGTTGAGATTTTGATTCGAGGGTCTGAATGGAATTTCCGAGAGTTGCAGTAGCTCCGTTAGGTGATTTTTGATATGCGTGCAAAGTTTCAGGTCATTCGGAGGTGTTTAGGTCGGGTTTTAGATCAAATGCAAGTTTCGAAAGTTTTAGTTTAACTTAGGCTTGAATTCGTGGTAATTCAATGATTTTGATGTTTATGATAGTGTTTTTATGTTACGAGCAAGTTTGAATGAAGTAATTGAACATATCTTTGCATTTGATTGAGGTCCCGAGGGCCTCGGGTGAATTTCGGATGGTTAACGGATCGATTTTGGCCTCATATGGACTGCTGGTTTGCTGGTATTTCTGCAGCAGAGATTTACTCTATGCGATCGCAAGAGAGGGGATGCGATCGCATAGAGCAAAAGTTTAGGGGGGCTGGATTGGCCTATGCGATCGCAATAGTCTTTGTATGCGATCGCAGAAGAGGAATTTTCAGGCCTATGCGATCGCAGGGGTGAGCTACGCGATCGCATTGAAGGATTTTGGGAGGCAGCATTTTTGGTCTATGCGATCGCAATAGTATTGATGCGATCGCATAGAAGGGTCGCCTGGACAGAATAGTTTAAGGGTTAATTTCAGTCGCGACCCACATTATTTTTGCACCATTTTTACTCTGCCAAGAGAGGTTTTTGAGCGATTTGAAGAGGATTTTTAACGGGTATTGCTTGGAGGTAAGCCTCTTGACTAGAAAACATCATTTTTATGAAGAATCAACCCTCAAATTCATGAAATTGGGTAGAAATTGTGAAGAACTATGGCTTTGTTCTTGAAAATGAAACTTTAGAATTTGAAAGGCCATTTGAGCTCCGTTTTCGATAAACCTTATATGTACGGACTTGTGGCAAGACGAGAAATCTGTTGGTATGATTTTCGGAATTTTTCGAGAAGTGGGCCCGGGCTCAGGTTTTACCAACTTTGTGAATTTTAATACTTTTCGAGTATTTTAGATTGGGGTATGTTTCTTTAACCCATATTGATGTATTCGTTGTGATTTTGACTAGATTCGACGCGCGAGGAGGTCAATACAAAAGGAAAAGGCATTGCGGACCATTCTACGGCCGGTTAGAGGTGAGTAGTTGGTGTATATGATGGCCTGAGGGTTTGAAACCCCGACTTATCACATTGTGACGTTTAGGGCATGACTCGCATCCCATGGTAGGTGCAGGATTGGTTATGAATGGGGATTGTGACTTGGTCCATCCCGAACAAGAATAATTCTATATTTGGCGATTGATACGCACCCTGTGTTGAATATATCTGGGCTTAATGCCATGTTTGGGGCCTTGTGCCGACCTGTAGTATCCTTAGAGGATGATTATCATTGTGATAGCATGATTTGT
>MU748102.1:5973-17918 GCA_026770625.1 Nicotiana glauca | reverse complement strand
CGCGGCACCGGATTTTCTACCCTTTTTACTTTAAAAATTCCGTATTGTACACTACTAGTCTTGTAAAGATATTTGGACTCCTTTAGATGCTCATGACTTGTGACACCCCGGTCGGGTTGTATTGGGATGAAATTAATAGTTTTAGTGCCAATGAGTTATATTTTTTATTCATTTATGTTTGACAGTTGTTAAAGAGATGATTTGGGGTTGTTGGCTGGCCTTGTCTTCACGAGAGGCGCCACCACGACCGGGTATGGGATTTGGGTCGTGACACTTTGTTTCCAGAGCTTATCAGAGTTGTTGAGGTAGCTGCTTGACGTTCGCAGGACCTGACTACTCTTTCTATTTTAGTTTTATTTATATATACATTTCCAGACTTGAGTATTTCGTTCAGATATTGTTATCCAGTTTTGTTTAGAGGCTCTAGACTCGTGACCCCAGATCTTTTGGGAGTGTTTTATCAGTTTTTGCACTTCTCAGTATTATTCTTCTATAAATATTGGATTATTATTCTAAAACTATTATATTCTCCTTAAACGGTCGGTATTGAGGTTTACGGTTGAATTGGGAGTGATTGTTGGTCAGGCTTGCCTAGCTTTAGGGTTGGGCGCCATCACGACCGGGTTCGTGTCGTGACAGGTGTGGTGACGAGTATCTATACGTTGATGTTGAGCATGAAAGTGAGTCCTATACTGTGATCGTTGTTTCTGTTATTATGCAATGTTCATGCTTCAATGGATGATTCTCCATGTTGAACAAGTCTTATGATATTTTTCATGGTATTGGATAATTGTTGAGTATAGAATCAAGTTGAGACTTAAATTGTGAAGTTAACTATTGAAATGCGATTGGTTATTATTTATTCCCTTGCTGGGATGTTATTGTTTTTATTGTTCGGGTGAGGAAGAGTGTAAAGTACGAATGGTGATGCAGTGCACGATATTGTGAGTGAGTGTTAAGGCACGAAGGGTGATGCCGTGCCATATTTTCCATTTTAAGAATTAGTGCACCGTTTAGCGGCTTAAGACCTCAAGAAGCTTCATAATGTGTATTATGACTTGCGTGTGTGGTTGACTTTGGTTTTGGTAAGATTCGGAGTTAAATTTAAAGTAAAACATAATCTTATTTTTGAAGCTCAAATGGAAAGAGTTCACTGGAGAGTTGACTTTTTTTGCAAACGACCCCAAAATGGAATTTTAATGATGGCAATAGCTTTATATGGTGATTTAGGACTTAGACATGTGTCCGAATTTAGATTCGGAAGTCCATAAGACAATTCGGCGTATTTTGGCGAAGTAAGAAAGTTGACGTATTTTAATTATAATATTTTCTATGTGGAAGAGGTCTATTACCATTATGGATACCAATTGGTTATGATAGCAAGTGTACGAGGTGTACTATAAGATATATGTGGTCTAAGGAAATTCCGAAGTTGGAAAATTTCATAGTAGACTAAAGTTGCAAATGAGTACGCACAAGACCTAACTTTGGACGATCATATCTACATATATACAATGTCTTATGAGATGGACAACCTATAAAATGAAAGATCTTTGAGTCTAGTTTCTAACGCTTCAAACGGATCGTCATTTGGACACTCCTACAATAGGTTATGGCCAAATTACCAAACGATGGTAGAAGTTGTACTACCGCGCTGCCCCACACGGCGCACCTATAGGGAATTCTAGAATGGTCCGAAATTTCATTCCAGACACGTTTTACACAGCCGCCCCGTGCCCCATGCCCCGCGGTGCGCGACTGTAAAAAATAGGTTTTTAGGACCCGAACTCCATTCCATTTAACTCGATTAGGGTTTATTTTGGGGCGATTTTCTGAGCACTCTAGAGAGAGGTGAGAGCATTTTAGAGAGAGAATGATGAGGCCTAACACTCCAATCGCCCAATGTTGCATCAATCTTCAAGAATCAAGGAACCCAATCACAAGATCTTCATCTAAGAGGTAAGGATTCCATACCCTAGTCTTTAAATTCGAGTTTGGGGTAAAGATGGGTGATTAGGAGTATGATTCTTGGGTATAAGAGTATTATGAATACATGTATGTACAAATAAGGTTTATTGGAAGATTGTTGAGTTCAAATAAGTAAATATAAGGTTGAAATGGTAGAAATCTTCAAAACTTTAATTGAAGATTTGGAAGACAATCTGATGTCAGAATTCGATAATTTTTGTATGGTTGAACTCGTATCAGAATGGGTGTTTGGATTTTGTGAGTTTTTTGGATTTGGAACATGGGTCCCGTTGTTGAATTTTAAAATAAATTTCGAATTTTAATCCGGAAAATTAATAATTTCATATGGAATTAATTCGTACGATTTATATGAGAATATTGAATTATTATGACTAGATTTGAAGCTTCAGACAAATTCGTGAGGCAGAAACTTGTTGGAATATTGAATTGGTAGCAAAGCGAGGTAAGTGTTTGGTATAACCTTAGCTTGAGGGATTAGGAGTTGTGTTCTATTTGTTATGTGCTATTTGTTGAGTATGACGTTTAGGCATGGTGATGAGTATCTATACGTTAGTGTCAAGCATGTCCGTGAGTGTTATACTTTGATTAACGTGACTCCGTTTAGTATTGTATATGCTCTATATGATAATTTCCATTGAGGAATATGAATTTTGGAAGTATTATTATTAATTGAACATGGTAGAGCGTTGGCTCAAGTTGAGCATTTAATTGTTGAACATGGTAGAGCGTTGGCTCAAGTTGAGAATTGAATTGTTGAGCATTGGCTCAAGTTGATAATTGAATTGTTGAACATTGTAGAGAATTGACTCAAGTTTTGAATTGAGTTGTGATGTAAACGTGAAAGAAGAAATGAGAAAGAGAATCATGATATTGTTTCCCTTGCCGGGATTTGATTGTTGTACTATTGTTCCCTTAACGGGATTTTATTATGATTTCATTTATTTCCTTGCCCTTATTTCTTTTGATTGTTATTTGGGTGAGGAAGAGTGTTAAAACACGAAGGGTGATGCCGTGTATGATTTTGTGAGGAAGAGTGTAAAGCACGAAGGGTGATGTCGTGCCGCACGATGTACCATTCCGTGCCTATATATGAGTGATAATGCACGAAGGATCATTCCGTGTCATAATTATGTGAGGTAAAGCACGAAGGGTGATGCCATGCCATTTATATTGATTTTATGGTATGGGCAAGAGTAAAATCACGAAGGGTGATGTCGTGCACTTGTCCCTGATTTTCCCGATTCTTGCTGATAATTGAGTTATGGTGTTCATTATGTTTATTTACTGATGTTTTTTTGTTGTTACTTGACTTTATGGTGATGTTATTGATTCCCTTGCCCTAATTGCTTTGTAATTGTTACTTTGATGAGGAAGAGTGTAAAGCACGAAGGGTGATGCCGTGTATTATTTTGGTAAGAGAGTGTTAAAGCACGAAGGGTGATGCCTGTAGACATGTGATTTTAATTTTAGACCCTCCCCAATATTTTCGTATTTTAGCACGTAAATATTTAATATAGGTCTAATATAGCTATTACATCTTATTTTTACTCTTTTACTTTATTTTATTAAGTTTTATTAATATTTTGTAGTCATTTTAATCTTGAAAAATACCAAAAATAATTTTATTTTAGCAGTCCATCTTATTTTAATAATTATTTTAACTTAGGTAGGGTTAATTATTATTTTTATAATAATTTTTTATGGAATGATTTTTAGTTATTTAAGCTAATTTTAAACACAACTAGTCATAAAGGCCCAAGTTTCTAGCCCATTCCTTAAGATCAATACCCAATACCCATCAAGCTAACCCTAGGGATCCTTCTAGACTCTTCTTGGGAAAAAATAATAAATAAAAAGAATCTAAGGACCTAGGAGCAAATATACAAAAGATGACCTTAGACCTAATTTCCTATATATAAGTTAAATGCCTAAGAGCTGAAGAGGGACAAGACTCTAGACCTAAAGATTAAAACCATCAACGCCGCAGACCATAAACACGACCCCTCTCCCCCACGCTTCTTCTTTTTCATCGCCATTGAAGACCTAGGAGCTAAAAGCTGGAACCAGCCGTTAAACACGACCCGTCTCCCCCCTAGATTTCATCTTCTTCCACACACCCATGGCAACAAAACCCTAGAACACCAAAACACTCCCTAGCAGCCATTTTCGGATCTTCAGAACAAACACCTTAAGCTTCATCTTCTTCAGCCGTTGAACGCATAGAGCCCCACCCCCTTAGTCGTTGTCTTCTTCAACCACCCTCCTCTCCCCACTGGTTTTCGTCTTCCTCACGTCGGACCAAACCAGCAGCCATAGCCATTCATTGCTGCATCTGCTTCTACTTCTTGTTATTAACAAAGGTCACTAAAAACGAGCTGCAATAGCCACGCACAGTAGTAGCAGATCTCCTCCCTTCCATTCTATCACAAAAACACGACACTCATCTCCCTCTCACTAGAAAACACTTACACACAGCCGCACACACGCACAGAAATGGGAATGGGACAGTAGCGAACTCGTTGAGCTTTTGTAAGCATGAGAGGAACGTGAATATGGTTTTAAGTGTCGCTTAGCTTATTTCAGATATTGTCTATTCGATTTCTTTTGAAATCATGATTGAGGTGCTGTCCGAGTTTCGTCGATGTCCGGCAAGCTTCGAAATCTCGGTTCCGGCGAGTTTCGAGGTCTGAATCGTGGTTCCGTTCAAGGTTTCCATTTTGGTTTGGTTAACAGTGATTAATTCTTTCTTCTACAAGGTTTCAATGTAAGATTACTTGTTTCCTTTCGTTTTGTACTTTTACAATATTTATGAATGTGTTATTCTATTACAATATTTTGTTTTATTAATGTGTTGTTGTTTTGATTTTGTTGAATGTGTGAGTTGCTGCTTAATTTCCTGTTTTGGTTGTGACTTGTTGGGTTGAGAGTAAGGCATAAAAGCTTAGTTCATTTAATTTAATTTGATACTTAAGAAGTATAAGTAATAGATAAAATGTTCCTCTCCTATTCTTTGCTCCATTTATGGTGTATTTGGACGTTGGGGTACTACATTGGTGACGTTGATTAATCAGTCCTTATAAAAAAAGTACAAGTAAAGTTTGGGTTTAAACTCCTTTAAGTAGAATTCGGTTTAGATCAATTTAATTTTAAGGTGATTTCTTTGTTTATCCGAGTTGTTTTAATCGTTAGGAGTATGCTTAGGCCGTTATTAATTATGAACATCCGCAGTTTACTTTAATTGAGTACAATCCTTAGAAATTAGAATCGAGGTGTACCATTAGTTGAATTTTTCACGGCTCTCGCAAACTTGAAAGTGCGTAGTTGCTTTAGGCGCACTATTTTAAAAATTAATTTCCTAAACACGGATGTGCATTTATGTGACCCAAATCAAAATCCTTATAATGTTGAATAAAGTGTGCTTCGGATTGCGGGTGCATTTATGTGACGCGGTTCAAAACGTGTTTTATGTGACGTTGAATTTTTCTTAAAAATAATTGAAAGAGGTTATAAAGTTAAAATGTATATAGTTTCAAAAGTGTTTTAAAATCAGATAATTAGGTCAATAATAATAGTTGAGCGACCATGCTAGAACCACGGAACTCGGGAATGCCTAACACCTTCTCTCGGGTTAACAAAATTCCTTACCCGAATTTCTGGTTCGTGGACTGTAATACAGAGTCATTCTTTTCCTCGATTCGGGATTCAAACCGGTGAATTGGGACACCATAAATATCCCAAGTGGCGACTCTGAATATTCTAAATAAATAATCCTGTTTCGATTGTCACTTAAATTGGAAAAAAAATGCCTTATACCCTTCCGGGGGGGGGGGGTGTAAAAAAGAGGTGTGACAGCTCTGGTGACTTTGCTGGAGACTGAACCCAGAATCTCTGGTTCAGGGTTCAAGAATTCGAGCTTAGAATAATTTTTGTATTTGTCACACCTCTTTTTTTACACACCTACCCCGAAGGATAGTGTATAAGAGAGTTTTTTAAATTTAAGTGACATTATTCGAAATGAGATTATTTAATGACCAGAGTCGCCACTTGGGATAGGTTTGGCTTTTGGTGTCCCAAGTCACCAGTTTATCTTGAATCCCAAATCGAGGAAATTTTCGACTTTCCAAATGAAGTATGCGAACCAGAAATTCTGACTAAGGAATTCTGTTGACCCGGGGGAAGGTGTTAGGCACCCCCGGATCCCGTGGTTCTAGCACGATCGCTTAATCTATCATAATTGGCCTAATATCTAATTTTAAAATATGTTCATTCTATAGTGCAATTTAAAATTATTTACCGCTTTTAATTGAATTTTTAAGGAAGGTTGAACGTCGTTTAAAACATGTTTTTGGATCATGTCACATGAAATGCACCCGGATCCGAAACACATTTTATTCAACATTTTGGGATTTGGATTTGGGTCATATGAAATGCACACCCTGGTTTAAGAAGGTAAAATTATTAAATAGCGTGTCTAAAGCAACTAACGCATTGTTAACTTTGTGGGAGGCCATGGAAATTCGCTAAATGGCACGTCCCGAGTTCTAAAGATTTTAAAAATATAATTAAAGAGGGCCACGCAATTTGTGATTGTATTTGGCGCGGCACACCTCAATTTTTTTCAAAAGGACATCCTAAAGATCAACTAGTATTATCTATTAAGGATTGTCTCTAAAAAAAACTTAATTGATTAGGACTATGAATTAACTATTATTAAAGCATTCAAGAAGATTCGGCCTCAAGATCAAGTCCAAACTCAAACAAGAGGATCTCCGTTATTGAAGACCCCTTAATTCAAGTTTGCTACATAACTTGAAAGGCCCGTGCCTGCATTACAAAATTAAACCGATAACTTTAAATATGAATTCAAGCCTTCAGCATATTGGGCTTCGAAATTGGCCCAAGAAGAAAGGTAAGCTCAGTCAGCTCTTATAAGAAGCTGTCCAGCGTAGGGCCATAGCACAAGCCCAATTCGGAGCTGTCCCTGATAGCCCACAATTCAGCAAAATACATTGGTTCAGTGGGATATTGACACTTGGGCTTGTTATTATATAGCTGGGCCCAAATCTCATTTAAATGAAAAACTGTCATGCTGGACTCCTGAATGAGCCCAAACCCAACACATGATTTTATTTGGCTCTCAAAAGTACTGATTTTAAATCAACTGGACCTAATGATTTTTAAACAAAGGAAAGACACAATTTATTCAAATCGAAGGCGTGACACAACTTAAATTCAAATCTCACTACATTATTCAACTCATTTGTATATTGATGAACTAACATACTTAATCCGGAATTTTGACAGAAATTTAAAGTAATTAATGAATCCTCAAAACATGAAATACAATGTAAATACTGATATTAAATTGTAATCTAACTTTTGGATTTCACGTTTCAGCAAGTACATAGTGAACAAATTAAAGCAACCAGCCCCTTAAAACTATAGAAGATGCCTAATTCTATATTAATATGAGTGTGCATGCTACTTTCGAACTCAGTTTCTAACCAACACCTTGTTCCACACTCAAGTTCAAACTGACATGACAATCAAGACCAAAATTAACGACATTAAGACTATCATTATTAACTGGGCATGCATATAACTCTTAAGAAATAAAAGTCCAACAGTCCAGTTATTTACAAATGACTGTATTGTTCAAATAAACACAACTGTGCTGAACATCTAAACTAAGTAAAACAGTAGGAAATTCAGGAGAATAACAGGTAATAATTCATCATTTATCTTCAAATTTGGTCATACATGTTGATCCAATCTTCACACATCACTAGAGGCGAAAGGAATACCTGGAATTTGAATGGAAATAAGGAAATGGAGGGTCAGCTAGGCAGCAGTATAGTAGCAGATGCAGTTTCAGCAGAGAATTAGCAATTCCAAGTAAAAAATCCAGGAAACAAAGATAGGATGCGGTAGACTTCCAAAAATAAACTTCAATCAACCAAAAACCAAGCTGAATTTAGAACTAAATTGTGATGATTCAAAGTGAGCTTCAACAGGTGAATTACATCTAGTTTCAGAGCTTGAAAGTGAATTTCAATTGCTGAAACTAGATGAAACAGTAGGTTTTTGGACTTCTAGGATATTTTTTTGTTGAATTTTCTGGAATTTTCTCTAGCATATATTGTTTACGTATCTCTCTACTTCTACAGAAATGTTTTGAATGTTCAGTAGTTTTTCAGGCTCTTAGAACTCAAACTTTCAGATTTCAAATTTTGGTTTTGGGGATTTGAATTTTAAATTTTCAGATTTCTCTAGGCTTCTAAAACTTTGAATTTTGAATTTTCAGATTTTTGGATCTCTAGAATTGTTTTGCAAGGCAAGGTAGGCTGCCTTTTATAGGCAAAGTTAGGGCATCTTTTCAGATTTTCTTTTGCACCCTTCCCCCTCTTTTAATTTCATTTTTTAGCTTAAAAGTCCCTGAAGGACTGACTTATTGCCCAAGTTATTATACTAAGTTTCTGAAATTTTAATTAGAATCCCCATCTAGAAGGTTCTAGGAGGTTCTATTTTCAGTTATTGCAGGGATTCCCTAATTGAACTACCTATACTACCATTGAATTAGTTTTGAAATTACTAACCTATGTCAACCTAACCCCATTCCTTTTAAACTTGGTCAAAATAACCATGGTTAATCATCAAGGACTGGAAACTATTCAGCTATAGCCAAACAAGAATCATATCCTAGTTTTGAACTTGAAATTAATTCTAATTAATACAATTACAGACTACTACTATGAACTAGACAAAAAATTAAGAACAAAATTAATACAAAATCATGCTATCTATACCAATCAATCAAAAAAAATAAGAATCAAACAAAATTAATCTGAACACAAAGTCATGCTATCAATACGAACAAAAAAAAGAAACTAGAACTTAACAAAAGAATCTAAGAAAGAACTGGCAAACCAATATTAAGTCATCATTATTAATTATGACAAAGAACTAATCATGAAGTAAATATCAATTTCAATCTCAGAAAATTTACTATGCAAAGAAATAGGAGAAAAACAAATAAAGAAAAATCACGAAAACTTACTGATTTGGGCCCTAAACTTGACTAACGTTCGAGTCTGATTCTCAGCTAATATTGTCTTCCTATTTTTACCAAAAATAAACGAAAAACATTAACTGAGGATCACCCGAACATTGGAAAAATCCAAATAGGCTGAAATTCCTTTTAAGCTTCAAACTGAACCCTAGATCTAAGATTCGAGTAGTTTTTGCCGGATTTAAAGGGGGTTAGTTTGAAATATAGGGAGAGGGGGTCAAGGTGAGTATGGGGTGTGATTTTGGTTGGGTTTGGAGGCGGCGCCGCCGGACACAGCGGCGGCAGCGACAGCTAGGGTTTTATTTATTCGACGGGTTCGGGAAAGTGTTGAGACAAATGAGTAGTAGATCGGGGTTGAGGAGGTCTGGGCGGTCCTGTGGTGTTAATTTGGAGGCTTTTGGGTGATCGCCGCCGGCGGAGGCAATTTTCCGCCGTCGGTCTACGGTGGGGAACGACAACGTTAGGGTTTGTATATTCGGTGTATGAGAGATGATGGAGGGGGGGGGGGTCATTTGGACAGTTATATACTTAAAACACCTAACTTCCCAGTCGTCCGATCAATGAACCTCGACGGCTGGGATTGGGGATTAGTGAAACGATGTCGTTTAGGTTATTAGGGGCTGGACCGGGTGGGGTGTTTTTGGGCTTGGACTGGGTGTGGGTTGAGATAGGTACAAGGGTTTATTTGGGCTGGTGATTCATTTTAATAGCAGGCCCAAATCTGAGCATTAACAGGCCCCTTTTTATTTACATTTTTAGTTCTTTTAATTCTTTTTTTCTTTTATTTGTTTTTCTCTTTTGTTTTTTTTTCAATTTTAAGCTACCTAATTAAGCTACAATTAAACTAGTGCCAATTTAAAGGAAATTAATAAACCTAAAAACTAAAATTAAAATCAAACAAAACAAATCAAAGTTTCTTTATGATTTTTTTGGTATTATTGTGAAAGCCTAATTACTAATTAGTCTAAAAATGTGTAAAATTAAATCCTAGATGCTCATGCAATATTTTTATATTTTTTATTAATTATCATGCACACATAAATAAAAATACACACAAAATTACGCAATTAAATCCTAAAAATCAAATAATAAAAAGGAAAATCCTAATTTTAAGAATTCTATAGGAGTAATTCAAGCGAGGCAAAAATCACGTGCTCACAGCTGCCCCTCTTTGCTCGGAGACACGAAGAGTTTTCGGGCAAAGATAAATGAGAAATTATGAGGGATTTTTGCTCTCTTGGCACTCCATGAGAAGCATTTTTGAAAAACGTCTGACCGAACATTGCTTCAGAGGTTGCCTACATATCCTTGGCTATAAAGGAATCAGGTCAGTGTAGTGTCACGCCCCAAAACCGAGGGACACGACCGACGCTCAACGGAGGACCCCAGTCAAGCGGACCTGGAATTGCCTTTCCTATCCTACGCGTTACCCCGTGATTAAAATATAAATTATTCTTTTGAAATAGCAATTTAAGACTTAAGCATAAACTTACAACTTGAGTTCATTTCTCCTTTTTATCATTTTCAACATTTGATACCAAGTACTTGCAAAATACGTACAACATTTACCAATGTGGACCACGATTATGAACCGTACCATTACTACCCAAAAATACTTTTGTACACCACCCACATTGTGTCTACGAAGCCTCTATGAATACTAGGAACTTAACCAATACTTGCCGGCGACAAGGCCCCGGCTATACCTTACAATACACAATAAACTCAAAAGAAGGTGGCATGAACCACACATGACCCCAAGAGGAAGTGGGGCTCACCAATGCAACTGATGGGATGGAGAGGAGTGCTACTCTCGGTGGACTAGAGTACCTGCTATAGATCCACCTACAATCATAACACGAATGTAGCGCCCCCAGCAAAAGGGACGTCAGTACATTTGAATTGTACTGGTATGTAGGAACAAACTTTACCCCAAGTAAGATCAATCACTACATAGATAACAAACAGTAATAGAATCAACAATCAAATGCACATGAAAGGTACAATCAATCCAAACAAGTTTACAATCTCTCCTTTTTCCCCTTCAACATTTTCACATTAATGATTTCACAATCTTTTTCATAATATCATTTCAATAGTAATTTCGATTACTTTTCCACCCTTATTACCTCGGCCACCTTATTACCTCGGCCACCCTTATCATCACAACCCACACCTTATTACTTCGTGTTGCGGCGCGCAACCCGATCCCACCGGACAATCGCATTTCACACAACAACAATAGTTCACAATTCAATCACATGGCTTTAGGCCATCCATAATATCATTTCACATCAACAATAACAATTTCACAATGAGTTTTCATTAACCTCAGTACCAGTTCCATCATATCCAACAACCCACATACAATTTGAGTCACGACGATAATTGCCCACGACAAGCCACACATGATATTACCACAGTTACTTCAATTACATCAATTATGATTTCTTTCCATCATTTATTACACAACCCTTACCACATAAACACTTTCACATACACACTTGGTTTGTTGCCATTTATTCACACCATCATATTGGGACTTATAACCAACAATGTTCAAGGTATATAAATCACAAGAATTCATGTAATAGGCCATCTAGCCTTAACACCCGTGAAGCAACAAAAATCACAAATAGTTCACATAAATAACATGTACCAATTTCTTGTACACCAAATAGGGTTTTTAGCCATTATACACATTTCCACATTTGGACGCACATTAACATTCTTTTATTTGTTAACACATATTTCCACTTCGGCATCCTCAAGCATTTACAAGATTTGCACATAATAAGGTAGGCACATCAAATCACTTTTCACAATCACATATAATACGGTGGTGTTGAAATCAACTAAGACAACAATACACATATTTTCATACAAG
>MU748090.1:8901-36786 GCA_026770625.1 Nicotiana glauca | reverse complement strand
TTCTTGAGCTTGAACTTGACTTGTTCTTCGTTCTTGAGCTTGAACTTGATTGCTTGAAGCTTGAAACTTGTGGAGGAATTTGCACCGTTTGATTCACGAGTTCTTTCTTGCTTCTTGTTATAACTTCTAGTCTCTTTTCTGAGTTATGAAGACCCCTATTTATAGTTGTGGAAAGTAAGAATTGTGATAAGAACAAACTCTTCCCGACCAATCAAATTGAAGTGTGACATGACCGCATTTGATTGGTCAGAACATGTCACTTGCACACGTGGCGCGATTTCATTGGCCTTTTAGTGTGACTTGGCATGCCTTGTCATTTTGACACGTGGCATGATCACATTGGCTCTTCCGTTTGACTTGGTGTGCCACGTCATTTGACACGTGACACCAAACTGGGCCTCTAGGAAAATGACATTTTGGGCTTAATGAAGTGGGCTCATCACTTTAGCCCAATTAAATGGGCTAGCCCAATGGATTAAGACTTATTTATTTAATCCATATATATTGGACCTATATAATTAATTCATTTATATATTAGTCCATAATATTTATTTGAACCAATATATCTTGAATATAAAATATAGTCCAAACTATTTATTGAATTTAAATCTAATAAATTTTTTGAATGCCTACAACAATGTCGGAAAAAAATAATTAATTCACTCTTAAAATCTAAAAAAATCACTTATTTTGAACCACAAAAAAAAAGTTAAAAAATTACTTATTTTGGATAGGAGGGAGTAGTGTTTAATTTATGGAGATAAGGGAAAAGCGGTTGGGATCTGCTCCAGTGAATAATCCTCCAGTAATGTTTTTTCTTCTCTCTCTATATCACATAAATGGCGAAGAACAAGAAATTGGTTGACAAAATTTGTTCTTTAAAACGATGGATTATATTTTCAGTAATGTTGACGTCATACGACATACTATCTCAGGAGATGCTTCTTTCAAGCAAGAATTACGTGGCACTGCAAACCTTTTTATGACTTATCAATTAATGTAACAAAAACAAAGTTAACCAAAAAAAAAAAAAAGCAGAAAAATATGTCAGATGTGATGTGAAAATTGTGTTTTAACATCGATTAAAGCCTTCAATAGCTAAGTTCTAATTAAGTCGGACTTGCGAGATAAAGAACTGGGGCAACAATTGTGAAGGGACACTCAAACTTCTTATATAACGTTACAGTAAAAAAAAACTATAGAGTTTGGGGAGTGAAATTCTGTAAAGAAGAAAGAGTACAAAGCTTTCTTTGTTTCATCAAACGTGGTTGCAACTATTTTTTTGAAAATGAAGTACTTGTTGGACTTTAAAGCGTTAACTTTAAGCATTGGACTTTAAAGTATAAGAGTGTGAATTGGAAATGGCTAGAAAGAAAATGGAGGGAAATGAAAATTTGAATGAAGTGAGCTTTTGACTTGCACTTTGTCCCTCATTGGTGAGGGACAACTACATTTGTGTGCTTATATATATAATTACTTCTTAAAGCTCTTAAAGGAGTTGAAAAAAATGAACCATCGCGCCGTCATCGTCGCTCGCTCGGTTTCGGCTTCGGTGGCTTCGGCTTCAGCTTCAGCTTCAGCTTCGGCTTTGGATTTGGATATTGGTTTGGAGACTAAAGCTTTCGTGCTTTCTACTCCAATAATTGTTCTGTCCGGTTTAAAGTATATCAAAACTTTACCGGAATAATAAACGTACGGGTTTGAAGTATATAAAAACTTCACCATTGTTACGTGTTATATGTTTGGTTTGATATTCAGTTTGAAGATATCAAAACTTTACTGATTTAACAAATTTTCGTTTTGTTTCCAACTCTACAGAAAAAAAGACGAATGAAAACCAAACTGATGGAAATGTTGCGGGAACGGGTGCTACTGTTACGAGTGTTGCTGCCTCATCAAGCCGTTCAACTCATGCTCATGTTATGGCACCTGCAGAAAAACATGGAAAGTTTTTCGGTATTGACTTCAAACGCTGGCAAATGAAGATGCTCTTCTATCTTACTACGTTGAGTTTGCAGCGATTCATGAGGGAGGATCCTCCGGTCCTGGCTGAAAACTCTCCAGATGACGAACTATTTGTTGTAACTGAAGCATGGAAACATTCTGATTTCTTGTGCAAAAACTACATTTTGAGTTGTTTGGAAGATAGCCTGTATAATATCTATAGTGTCATGGAAACTTCAAAAGCGTTATGGAATGCGCTTGAGAAAAAGTACAAGACGGAGGATATCCGACATATGTTCACTACGAAAAGTTCAAAGGGAAACCTACTTATCCAGATGCGATTAATCCTTACTTGCAAATCACACAGCCTTCATCTATGATCATTCTTGTTACAGTCATTCTCATTCATGTAGGGGATTGTTGGACTTTAAGCATTGGGCTTTAAAGTATAAGAGTGTGAATTGGAAATGGTGGAAAATAAAATGGAGAAAAATGAAAATTTGAATGAAGTGAACTTTTGACTTGCACTTTGTCCCTCATTGGTGAGAGACAACTACATTTGTGTGCTTATATATAGAATCACTTCTTAAAGCTCTTAAAAGCAGTTGAAGAAAATGAACCCTCGCGACGTCGTCGTCGCTCGTTCAGCTCGGCTTCGTCTTTGGCTTTGGCTTTGGATTTAGATTTGTCAAATGATCGATCGATAAGATTATTTTTGGACAAAATTTATTTAATTAATTATTTAATAATTAATTAAATGCCAGATCACTGCTGAAGATTCAGAAGGATAGTCTGGCCGCGGTCCTGGCGTAACCGCGGTAGGACTGCGCCAGAACCCTGCTGCAGATTCAGAGAGTCACTCTGGCCGCGGTCCTGGCGTAACCGCGGTAGGACCGCGGCAGGCCACATAAACTTCTGAAAAGGCACTTTTTCCAGAACAAACATCACACCTCTTCCATTAATTGCCTATAAATTATGAGGCATGACTTCGTTTTTTAGACACCAAAAACATTACAGAACTTCCTTCTTTCTGAAAAATACTGCATTCTAATTCGCAGTCTCTCTCTCTCTCTCGAATTCGTTAGTGTAATTTTGCTCCGTTCTTTAAGTTCGTTGGTATCCTGCAGTTTGTATTGTCATTCTTGCAGGAAGGTTTATTCCGTTTTATTCTGGGAGGATTTAATCCATTACCTTGGCAACGTGTGTGGGGGTTAAAATTTCTTAAGAACACACAAGCAAATTGTGGACTCGGAATATTTCTTAATCTTTACTGTTTTTCCAGTTTCTTTTATTCTTCTAACAGTTTTCTGATTTTGTGTTTTAACACCGTATCGTCAACCGTACTCACTCCCAAGTTCTTTGTTATTCACCCGCAACTAGTAAGCTCTTTTAAGACCAAGTTCTCATTCTCGTGTTCTTTATTTTAGAAGAGCACATTCTAAGTACATTGTAATATAGAGAGGGATGGAGTATATTTAGTGAAATAAATGAAGTATTAGGATTTAGGACGTAGTTGATACGTAGAGGAGCTCAAGAGTAAGGTAACAGAGAATGGAGTGTTGGAACTTGTAAGGTGACGGTGAAAAGTAAAGGTGACAGAGAATGAAATAGAGGGTTGTAATCTAAACCATTAATTATATAGGTGGACAGATGTCTATAATCAGTAAGAGCATTGAACATTACTGGAGGATTATTCACTTAAGCGGATCCCAACCCAGAGACAAGCTTGCGTGGTTTTGGTTCACATGTTAATTATGGGAAATTATGACGTATGAATTATTTATATGTGAGCAATAATAAAGTAATTACGGCTAAGTTTCTTATAGGAATAATTATGTTGGGAACACAAAATTTTTGACTGTACTATGTAAAAATTATACACGTTACGAGCAGTTTTATCATTAAAAATTTTTATTTATCTATTTTAATTAAACATCAAATTGTTTTATACAAATATTTATGTTAGAAATTATTTTTCTAATCCCTACGGCGAAATGACCCCATAACCGTTCGTGGAAAGAGAAGCAGAGGGGTTGAAGAAGGACGGGGTGTGACACCTATTAAGGTATGGAGACGTAGAGATACAACTATTATGGTAAGATGTAGTGGGAGATTAATGGAGAAAAATAGCGGAAGTAACTTCTTTAAAAATTATAAGCATCCACTAAATAATATAATATTTTATAGCAAGAGCTGGATTTTAAAAGCTTTTCGAAGTTTGAACAATAAAACGTAGTAAATTCTTTCGTATTGATCAACTTTATTTTTATTACACCCAACTGTGTCAGGTAATTAAATTTAAACTATTTATTTATATAAAAATAAGATATGTGTCATCCATCCATCCAAGTAACGACTTGAGGAAACGGAGATAATGAAAAATATTGAGGAGCCGGATCCATAGTTTAGTAGACTGAAGATTACTAAGGAATTTGCCAATTCTTGATCAAATGTTGTCACTGGTTAAATACCTGTCCCTTCAATTATCATCTTATCTCGAAGCTCTTCTTTTGTAGATAGTAAGTACATTATGATTATATCCATGGTTTTTTTTTTAATAATAAATATATATACCAGTACAACCACTTCAGCAAAGAAAATAGTTATACAACAAATTTTTAAGGTAAAAAAAGTATGGGCTAGCCAGTTTTCGGACTGGCTATTCAAAAATAGTCAGCGTTTGTCAAGTCATTGAAAAATATTCACTATTTTACTGCAATAGAGACCGATCCAGCATAATATACTGGAGTTCGGTGCACCTGTGTATGAACTTCCAGCATATTATGCTGGACCGGTATACTTTGCTCGCTCCAGTATAATATACTGGAGTTCTAGTATACTTTGGCTAGAACTCCAGTATAATATACTGGAATTCCAGCAAAGTGTATTCGAACTCCAGTATATTATACTAGAGTTTCAGTATATTATATTGGAATTCTAGTATAGTATGCTGGAGTATTTTTTGAATTTTGAACAGTGTTTTCGTTCAGATTTATCTTTACATGAAAAGTGGCTAAATTTCGATGATTTCTGAAACTGTGACTATTTTTTAATGAGATTTTTTCCTTCCTATACCATATATGAAACTTTATTACAAAAAATGTGCACAATTTCGAATTTACCCGCCTTGTCCACATTTTTTCTACAGTTATTATACTAATCATTAAATACTAATTAATAGTAGCTGAATCTTCCTAATTTGTCGAGTTAAAATTTAGGAAAAGAATATTCTAAAAAGATTTTGCGTAAATCAGATCAAATCATATCACGGAAATCCTTTATCTTCAACTTGTAATCAAATTCTGTTCTTCGATATTCTCACAATCGCTACAAATCAAAATCTCAGTTCGTCGAAATCAGAAGCTCAATTTCAAATTGTAGAAATCAGTTCTACAAATCTCAGAAGCTCTTTTCTTCGTCCTTTTCTGTCAAATTCAGTTCTTCGTCTTTTTCTGTCAATCCAAAAAATCAAAAAAGCCACAAAATATTGAAGAATACCTCAGCAACGACACGCAATCATGTCCAAAATTCCAATCATGCTACATTTTAATGGCAATTGGGATAGCTATGGCAGATTTAGAGATTTTCAAGTTGATGGCATTGTGCTTGATGAGGATGCAAGTTATAGTATGTTGATTTCTATAATTGTAGAGCAATTAATGATTGATACTTCGGAAAAAATTATAGAAATCAAATACATTGTGAATGAGAATTGTCCTCCAATGGAGATTAGGAACAATATGGGGGTTAGTGTGTATATGGAGATAAAAAAGGAGAATAAAAACTTAGGATCGTATCCGTTACTCATAAGTGTACGAGATTTCAATATGGAATTAGCTATTACAAATGAGAACACAAGTGTAGGTTTGTTATGTTTCAAATTCTATGGAAGTCTGATTTTACGATAATATCTACAAAATTCCTATATTTATCTACAAATAAACTACAAATCAATTTTAAGATGTATAAAGCAATATTATTTTCATGCTATCAACACCATTACTACATTTATACTACAATTAAGCTACAATCCATGTTGGAAAAACAATTGACTACAAAATTTTTAATTTATCTACACAGATTCTACAAAACTGTAATGACATTGTTTATCTTTATTTTCATGCAGGTTCGTCTAGGACAATACAATTACTTGATATGCCAGCCTCTCTCGTAATAGACGAATATCAAAGTGAAATAATAACTGAAGATACACAAAGTATTATCGAAGAAGGACAAGTGTATCAAGACAAACAAACAATTGCAACTGCAATGAGGTGTTATTCTGTCATGCACAAGTTCCAATTCTGGGTTAAAAGATCTAGTCACAGAAGGTATGAAGATATTAATTTTGAAAAGACCTTTATAAATAATATTTTCCTTGTGATATGTAGATGAAAAGTAGTTATAGTGTATGGTGTGTTACTTTATTTTAAAACAGTCCCTTTGTTAAATCTACATTGATAACTTGTATTATAAATATAATTTTTGTAGCTACTGGCTTATATGCGTTGCAGAAAACTGTAATTGGCACTTCAAGGCAACATCAATTAATGATTCTGCAATGTTTAAGATCAGGAGTTTCAACCGACAACACACATGCACCTTAATGGACAATACATTCATACAACGCAAACGTACTGCAGTTGTAGTTGGTAGCATGGTCATGCCAAAGTATTGTGATCCTAAGACAGTTTACACACCGAAGGACATACAAACTGACATGTTGTTCTAACATGGAGTGAACCTAAGCTACATGCAAGCATGGAGGGCAAATGAAAAGGCTTTACAGTTATTGAGAAGTTATCCAGCTGACTCCTACAACAGATTACCAAAATATTTTTATATTCTTGAGAAGACGTATCCTGGTTCAGTTGTTAAATTGAAGAAGACAACAAATGAATGCTTCTTATATGCATTTGTCGCTCTTTGTACATCAATAAGCGATTTGGGAATATTGTAGACCGGTAGTATTGGTTGATGGTAAATTCTTAAAGACAGCCTACAGGGGAATTATGCTGACAGCAAGCACAATAGATGCAGCAGGTAAAATTGTAGTTATTTTGTAGGCAGTTTATAAATTGTAGATACATTGCAGATTCTTTGTAGATATATTGTAGTTTATATGTGTTTGTGTTTTTATATGCATTTTCAAAGCTGCCAGTTAATTATTTTTTACTAATAATGTAGGTACAATATTTCCTTTGGCATATGCTGTGGTTGATTCGGAAAATGACGCATCATGGAAGTGATTTTTTGAGCAATTCAAGCAAGCATATGGTGAAAGAACTTCAATATGTGTTGTTTCAGATAGGAATGAGAGTATCCTAAAGGCAACATCAATTGTCTATCTGGGCATGCCACACTACTCTTGCGTGTGGCATATTTGGACAAATATAAGGGCAAAGTTCAAGAAGTGTGATCTACAATTAAATGAATTGTACTTTACTACAGCAGGGTCATACACTTTGGATGAATTTAATGAAAGGATGTCGAAGATTGAAGAGATATACCCTCGTGTTAAATCATACCTCTATGATATTGGCTATCATAGATGGTCAAGAGTACATGCAACGGTGAATAGAACTTTTACTATGACATCAAACATTGTAGAGTCATTAAATGTTGTAACAAAATATGCAAGAGAGCTGCCAATATTTGACCTATTAGAGTATATGAAGACACTTCTTGAACGTTGGACGAAAGAGAAGTTGTTGAAGGCAAAGGGTACTTTCACATACCTTGGGTACAAATTCAACAAAGAATTGGAGAAAAACAGTATATTATCTCAGAAACTTAGAGTAAGATCTGTTTATTTTGCGCAAAAAAATAATATTTTAATATACAGTGTTTTCAGATTGTAGATAAATTTTAAACAAGTTGTAGTTAATTTGTAGATAGTAGAACATTTGTAGATAAATTGTAGATAATCTATTTTTATGATTGTAAATATTTTTCTTTCTGTTTGTTATGTAATTGTAGGTAAGGGCTTCAACAGATCATATCCATACTGTGATAGATGGTGTGAAGCAGTACATTGTGTGTCTTGAAAACAAGAAATGTACTTGTGGCCAGTTCCAACTTGATGAACTTCTATGTGCGCATGCTTTAGCAGCTTTAAGGGACAGGAATGAAGGATATGAAAACTATTGCTCTCCATATTATACAAAGGAGAGCCTACTGCGTACATATGAAATATCAGTAAATCCCCTTCCTGATGAAAAGCAAATAAAATGTGCCACAACATATATCTGATGAAGTAGAAAATCCACCTACGGGAGAGAAAAAGCAGTCAGGAAGACCTCTAAAAGAAAGATACAAAACATATGATGAACTAAAGTCAAAGAAGTAAAATGTGTCATGTGGAAACTGTGGAGGTGAAGGGCATAACAAAAGATCTTGCAAGAATGCACCCAAAAAAAAAAATCATGTAGTTAGGATGGTATTTCAAAATAATTGTTAGTGTGTTCAAGCTAACAAATTTTGTGTGTAATCGTTTAAGATCTTAAAGATTAAAAATGTAGTTAACTTCAATTTGTTTTTGTGTTTGTTAATATATTTTTCTGTATTGTGGCAAGCATCTACCTCCATTTTTTACATTCTGTACATAGCAGTTAATATTTATTATCTACAACATAACTACAAGTTTTAAAAAATTAATTTAACTTGAACTGGTAGTTATATACAGAAATTAAATACAACTGGAGGTAAATCCCTACAAATTATATACATATTCAACTATAAAATTATATACAATCTCAACATTCAGTGTTTCCAGATTGTAGATAATTTGAAGTTTTTTTGTAGATAATTTGTATTCTGACAACATAATAACTACATTTAAGATAATGAAGAACAAGTGCAATAAATATTAAACAACTGGAGATAAAACCACCAAGTTATTTTCTAGTGAACTACTAAACTGGATAGAAATTAATAAAATAAAAGGTCTGCTATAGTAAAAACACAAAGGAATTGTTCAGAAAGTTGTGTACTATACTTATCCTACAAACTAGCATCAACTAAATTACATATACATGACACTACTTCTTCTTTCTCTGTACTCTTGTTTTCTCATTTAATACAGGTGCACCCTTCCTCCTTGCTAGTTTGCATGTAACCTCACTTTCACTGATTGACCCATCTTCTTGCTTTTTTGTAGCATAATCCCATAGGAGCGCGCCATAGCGTCTACGATGTTGGTCAATATCAGAAAGGTCATCTGCGGGAATTGACAAATCTCCAAGGCTAACATACTCCGCAAAGGCAGCAACAAATATACCACAATCGCTGCAGAATACAAAATTTAAAAAATATTTACCAAATGATTAGAAATAAAAAAAGAATTAAATGCATAGAAAGAGAGAATAGATTTTTTACAGTAACCCTTCTTTTTGCTGCGGAATCTCTCCAATGAGCCCCTGAATGTTAAGAGGGTCGGTAACTGGTTTTTCGATGTATGCCTTCGTTGTCTTGAAGTTAATGTCTTTACGTTTCCCATAGAAACCAGTTGTGACGACCCAAAGGGGTCATCACTTGTTTCACTACTCTTTCTGTGCTTCCGAGGCCTCAAAGACCTCATTTGGGGTTGCCTCGATTTGCGTGTGTAGTCCGAACGCACAGCCGGAAAGCTTAAATATGAATTATGTGTGAAAAATGATAAATTTTGATATTAATATGGATATATTTGACTTCGGTCAATATTTTTGGTAAATGAACCCGGACCCGTAATTTGACGAACCCGGACCCGTAATTTGACGGTCCCGGAGGGTCCATAGAAAAATATGGGACTCGGGCATATGCCCGGAGTCAAATTCTGAGGTCTAGAGCCAGAGAAATGAATTTTTCTGTGAAATTGTTTTTCTAAAACTAATATGGAAATTTGAAATGAAAATGGATTAGAACGTGCGAGTATCGGGCCTGTATTTTGATTCAGGCGCCCGGTACAGGTCTTATATGTGATTTTAGATGTTTCTGTAAAATTTGGTTGAAATCGGACATCATTTGACGTGTTTCGGACCTAAATATCTAAAAATGAAAGTTTATGAAGTTTGATGAAAAAGTGATGATTTTGAGGTCTAATTCATTGATTTTGACATTATTTTAGCAATTTGATCGTACGGTTAAGTTCGTAGGATGTCGTTGAGTTAGTGTGTGTGTTTGGTTAGGAGCCCTGAGGGCTCAGGAGTATTTTCGGAGGTGTTCGGGGTGGTTTTGAACTTAAGAAAATTGCAGAAAAAATGCAGCAGGAGAACAATGTTTTCCTTCTTCGTGTTCGCGGCCTTCAGCTCACTTTCGCGTACCTTTAGGTTTCCCCTTCTTCGCGTTCACGGAATAGTCCCCGTGTTCGCATAGGCCAACCCAGGACCCCAGCCCTTTCCTTCAATGTTTCGCGCCCCCCTTACGCGTTCCCATAGAGCAAACCTTGGACCCCCGTATTTTTACTTTTCGCGTTCGCAGCCCTCCCTCGCGAACGCGATGCCTTTCTGCCCCATTCATCGCGAACGCGACTCCCATGTCGTGAACGCGTAGAACAACTTCGCCCAGTGATTTTTTTAAAAAGTTCAGAAATAGTGCATACGGGATTAACTCAATTCTCACGAGCTCTCTTCTTCCCCAAGCTTTTAGGAGTCCATTGAAGCCCCCATTCTTCAAAGCCACTTGGGTTAGTAACTCCCCACTCATTTTCTTTATTTTCCTTCATCATCTATTGAAATCCTAGACCTAAAACATGTAATTTAGGGCAGAAATTGGGGAAAAAGGGTAAAGTTAGAGTTTTCTATATTTTCTTGATTTAGACCTCGTTTTGGGGTCGAATTTGAAAATAAATTATATATTCGGGATCGTGGGTGAATGGGGGACTTGTTTTTGGTCCGAACCTCGTGTTTCGACCAAGCAGGCCCGGGGGCAATTTTGGAAAGGGAAAGCGGTCGTTGTGGATTGATTTGGCCGTGAAAGTTGAGGTAAGTGTTTGGTTTAACCCTAGCTTGAGGGACTAGGAGTTGAGTCTTGTTTGCTACTTGCTAATTGATCGAGTACGATGTATAGGCATGGTGACGAGTATCTATACATTGGTGTCTAGCACAACCGTGAGTCTTAAATTGCTAAGTTATTGTATTCTTAAATGATGCTTATGAGAACTTGGTTGAAGATCTTTAAAATCGAGCAAGTAATTGTTATGACTGAGCATTGGTATTAATTGTGTTAAGTAGAAATTGAATAAGTTTGGTTATAGCTGGACCTCCCTTGCCAGGATAGTTGATTTGATAATTTTAGTTCCCTTGTCGGGAAAACATTATATTATCTTGTTCCCTTACCGAGATTTTCTTTGTGATGCTGTGTTGGATTGATTTGGGATCGGGTGGTACGCCTACCACATGATATGTTAAAATGGGAGCGGGTGGTACGCCTACCACATATGATATATATTGAGATGGGAGCGAGTGGTACGCTTACCACATATGATATATATTGAAATGGGAGCGGGTGGTACGCCTACCACGAGATATTGAGAAATAGGATCAGGTTGCACGCCTGCAACGAGATGAGTTGAATAGGAAAGTTGTCTTGTCTATTCATTATTGTTAGAAGTTAAATTGTAGATGTACTTACCATTATTCTTGATATTTGTTTCTAACTGATACCCCTGAAGCATGCTCCCCTCCCCAGTTTAAATTGTTATGTTCTTGCTATTTTCCCGTTGTACTCGTATATATATCTGCACAGGTTTATGTGATGCCCAGTCTAGCCTCGTCACTACTTCGTCGGGGTTAGGCTAGGCACTTACCAGCACATGGGGTCGGTTGTGCTGATGCTACACTTCTGTGCTCTTTTGCACAGATCACGGTGTTGGAGTAGCTTTTGGACAGCAGCAGTAGATTGGGAGTTGACCTTCAGTCCAGAGACACCGAGGTAGCCTTGCTGACGTCCGCGGGCCCGGAGTCTCCTCTATCTTTATTTCAGTTTGTTATCCTTGTACCGAAACAAACAGATTATGATTTCTTTCAGTCTATTGTATTTAGTAAATCTTAGAAGTTCGTGAGTGTTGCGAAACCAATCTTGGGTAGAGTTTTGTATTGGAACTTCCGCATTTCTTTCAGTTATTTACATTTGAGACTTCTGCTTATATTATTACATGCTTCGTTTTATAAAATTGTTGATGTTTGCTAAGAGAGGTAATAAATAATTGGCTTGCCTAGCTCCTAATAGTAGGCGCCATCACGACTCCCGAAGGTGGGAAATCCAGTCGTGACAAGTTGGTATCAGAGCACTAGGTTACATAGGTCTCGCAACTCACGGACAAACTTAGTAGAGTCTGAGGGATCGGTACGGAGACGTCTGTACTTATCCCCTAGATGCTACAGAGTTAGGAAAAGTTTCACATTTGTTCTTTCTTGTCGTTCGGTTCTGTTTCTCAATGTTAATTGAATTTCTACTCTGTTCTTTCGCAGATGGCGAGAACACGTGCTTCCTCATCTACTGATCAGCAGTCCGAGCCCCAGGCAGCTCCCGCTAGGGGTAGAGGATGAGGTCGTGCTAGAGGCCGAGGTAGGGGCAGAGCTCAGCCCCAAGCAGCAGCACCAGTGGAAAAGCCTCCAGTTGGCATTGACGAGGAGGTTCCAACCCCAGCCGCAGTAGTTCCGGTGGGCCCAGCTCAGGTCCCAGAGCATTGCTACCCCAGTTCTTCAGGATGCTTTGGTCCGATTGGTGGGCCTCATGGAGAGTGTCACCTGAGCAGGATTGCTTCCTGTAGCACCAGCCACTTCTCAGGCTGGAGGAGGAGCCCAGACTCCTGCTGCACGTGCTCCGGAGCAGGTAGTTTCCCAAGGTCAGATTCCAGTGGTTCAGCCAGCTATGGCAGTTCAGCCGAGGGTAGTTGCTCAGGCCGGCAATGGTGCGGCTATGTCTGCAGATGCTTTGTGAAGGCTGGACAGGTTTACCAAGCTCTTCACTACTACATTCAGTGATGCTTAGGGATTTTTGTTTAGCTAGACCAGCAGGGTCGCCGTCTTTGACTTGGGATCAGTTTTAGAGTTGTTCCTGGAGAAGTTTCTCCCCGTTACTCAGAGGGATGCTTATCGGAGGCAGTTTGAACACCTCCAGCAGGGTTCTATGACGATCTCTTAGTATGAGACCAGTTTTATCGATCTAGCTCGCCATGGTCTTGTCATACTCCTCACTGAGAGGGAGAGGGTGAGGAGATTTATTGATGGTTTGATCCAACCTATTCGTCTCCAGATGGCCAGAGAGGCGGGGAGTGGTATTACTTTTCAGGAGGCGGCCAATGTGGCTCGAAGGATCGAGATGGTTCTGCCACAGGGGGCGGTCATAGAGTAGAGAAGAGACCCCGTCACACAAGTCGATTCAGTGGTGCCTCGTCTGGAGGAAGGGATTCTTATGATAGGGGTCAGCCTTCTAGGTCCTTCCAGTCAACCCTCCAGGTTTCTCAGGGTGCCCAGGTGATCGTGGTTTCCGTGGCCATCATTCTGATCAGCAGCCATTCAGTGCACCTTCAGCTCCCATCAGTGTGCAGCCGCTTCAGAGTTTCCAGGGCCGTCCACCGAGGGCTTGTTTTACTTGTGGCAACACGAGGCACATTGCAAGGTATTGCCCTCGAGCTTCGAGCAGTTCTCAGCAGCAGGGTCCCCGTCCTATGATTAAGGCACCAAATGTTCCATAGGCCACCCATCCAGCTAGAGGCGGGGGTAGAGGTTACAGAGGTGGAGGCAGAGGTCATAGAGGTAGAGCTCAGACTGCCAGGGGCGGAGGTCAGCTAGCAGCAGATCGACCTTGGGACACGGCTTAGGGTAGTGGGGGCCAGCCCCGTTGTTATGCTCTTCAGGCTAGGCCTGAGGCTGAGGCCTCAGATGTAGTCATTATAGGTACGATTCTGGTTTGTGATCGAGATACTTTGGTACTATTTGATCCAGGGTATACATATTCAGATGTTTCATCTTATTTTGCACCATGCTTGGTCATGCCTAGTGATGCTTTGGGTATTCCTGTACATGTGTCTACACCGGTGGGTGACTCTATCGTGGTTGACCGAGTCCATTGTTCGTGTGTTGTAGTGATTGAGGGTCTTGAGACTCGTGTAGACTTGTTGCTCTTAGATATGGTTAACTTTGATATCATTTTGGGTATGGACTGGTTATCACCCTATCACGCCATCTTGGATTGCCATGCCAAGACTGTGACCTTAGCGTTGCCCGATATGCCTCGTTTAGAGTGGAGGGGCACTCCAGGTTATTCTACCCATAAGGTCATTTCATACGTGAAGGCTCGATGCATGGTCGAGAAGGGGTGTCTGGCCTATTTGGCCTATGTTCGTGATTCCAGTGCTGAGGTTCCTCCAATAGATTCTGTGCCTATTATCCGGGAGTTTCCAGATGTTTTCTCCTCAGACCTACCGGGTATGCCACCTGACAGGGACATTGATTTCTGTATTGATTTGGCTCCGAGAACCCAGCCCATTTCTATTCCGCCATATCGCATGGCCCCGCTGGAGCTGAAGGAGTTAAAGGACCGGTTGCAGGATTTGCTAGAGAAGGGTTTTATCAGGCCTAGTGTTTCTTCTTGGGGCGCGCCAGTGTTATTTGTCAAGAAGAAGGACGGATCGATGATGTGCATAGATTACCGGCAGTTGAACAAGGTAACGATTAAGAACAAGTATCCACTGCCGAGGATTGATGATTTGTTCGACCAGCTTCAGGGTGCCAGGGTATTCTCCAAGATTGCCTTGCGATCTGGCAACCATCAGTTGAGGATTAGGGCATCTGATGTCCCTAAGATAGCTTTCCGTACTCCGTATGGGCATTGTGAGTTTTTGGTCATGTTATTTGGGTTGACCAATGCCCTAGCAGCATTCATGGAGTTGATGAATTGAGTGTTCAGGCCATATTTGGACATGTTCGTGATAGACTTTATTGATGATATTTTGGTGTACTCTCGCAGCCAGGAGGAGCACGGGCAGCACCTTAGAGTGGTTCTATAGACTCTGAGGGATAGTCGGTTATATGCCAAGTTCTCCAAGTGTGAGTTCTGGCTGCGTTCAGTAGCATTTCTGGGTCACATTGTATCAACAGAGGGTATTCAGGTGGACCCGAAGAATATTGAGGCAGTCAAGAACTGGCCTAGACCAGCATTAGCTACAGAGATTCGGAGTTTCTTGGGGTTGGCAGGCTACTATCGACAGTTTGTGGAGGGGTTTTCATCTATTGCAGCCCCGATGACCAGATTGACCCAGAAGGGTGCTCAGTTCAGATGGTCGGATGAGTGTGAGGCAAGCTTTCAGAAGCTCAAGACAGCTCTGACTACGGCACCGATATTGGTTTTGCCCATACGATCAGGGCCTTATACAGTCTATTGTGATACTTCTCGTATTGGGCTTGGTGCAGTGTTGGTGTAGGATGGCAAGGTTATTGCCTATGCTTCGAGGCAATTGAAGATTCATGAGAAGAACTATCCAGTGCATGATTTAGAGTTGGCAACTATTGTTCACGCCTTGAAGATTTGGAGGCACTATTTGTATGGCATGGCATGTGAGGTGTTCAATGACCACAAGAGTCTTCAGTACTTGTTCAAGCAGAAGGAGTTGAATTTGAGGCAGAGGAGGTGGTTGGAGTTGTTGAAAGATTATGATGTCACCATTTTATACCATCCGGGGAAGGCCAATATGGTGGTCGATGCTTTGAGTAGGAAGTCAGCTAGTATGGGCAGTCTTGCTTATATTCCAGTCAGTCAGAGGTCGCTTGCCTTGGATGTTCAGGACCTAGACAATTAGTTCGTGAAACTGGATATTTCTGAGCCCAGTCGTGTGTTGGCTTGCACGGTCGCTCGTTCTTCATTATTGGAGCGTATCCGTGATCGGCAGTTTGATGATCCCCATTTGTGTGTCCTTAGAGACACGGTGCAGCGTGGAGGTGCCCAGCAGGTTACCTTAGATGTAGATGGTTTTTTGAGATTGCAGGGGTGAGTTTGCGTGCCTAATGTGGATGGACTTCGAGAGTTGATCTTAGAGGAGGCCCGCAGCTCTTGGTACTCTATTCATACGGGTGCCGCAAAGATGTAGCATTATTGGTGGCGTAGGATGAAGAAGGATATTGTTGCATATGTGGCTTGTTGTTTGAACTGTCAGCAGGTTAAGTACGAGCATCAGAGGCCTGGTGGTTTATTTCAGAGGATTGAGCTTCCCGAGTGGAAGTGGGAGAGGATCACTATGGACTTCGTTACCGGACTTCCGTTGACTCAAAAGAAGTTCGATGCGATATGGGTTATTGTTGATAGGCTGACCAAGTCAGCATATTTCATTCCGGTGACAGTCTCCTATTCATCCAAGAGGTTAGCTGATATTTATATCTGGGAGATTGTTCGCCTTCATGGTGTGCCAGTATCTATCATTTCGGACCAGGGTACGCAGTTTACCTCGTGCTTCTGGGGTGCAGTTCAGCGAGAGTTGGGCACATGGGTTGAGTTGAGCACAGCATTTCATCCTCATATGGATGGTCAGTCCGAGCAGACTATTCAAATTTTGGAGGATATGCTCCGGGCTTGTGTTATCGACTTTGGAGGTTCGTGGGATCAGTTCTTGCCTTTAGCGGAGTTTGCCTACAACAACATCTACCAATCGAGCATCCAGATGGCTCCTTATGAGGCTTTATATGGTAGGTGGTGTCGGTCTCCGATTGGGTGGTTTGAGCCAGGAGAGGCTCGGTTGATAGGTACGGATTTGGTTCAGGAGGCCTTGGATAAGGTCAAGATCATTCAGGACAGGCTTCGTTCGGCTCAATCGCGGTAAAAGAGTTATGCAGATCGTAAGGTTCAAGATATAGCTTTCATGGTTGGTGAGCGGGTCTTGCTCCGAGTGTCGCCTATGAAGGGCATTATGAGATTTGGGAAGAAGGGCAAGCTTAGCCCCAGGTTCATTAGGACATTTGAGATCCTTGATCGAGTGGGAGAGGTGGCTTACAGACTTGCATTGCCACCTAGCTTATCAGCCGTGCATTTAGTTTTTCACGTATCCATGCTGTGGAGGTATCATAGCGATCCAACCCACGTGTTAGATTTCAACACTGTCCAGTTGGACAAGGATTTATCTTATGAGGAGGAGCCGGTAGCTATCCTACACCGGCAGGTTCGTCAATTTCTGTTCGTGTTCAGTGGAGAGGTCAACCCCCTGAGGCATCGACCTGGGAGTCCGAGTCTGATATGTGGAGCCGTTATCCTCAACTATTTCCCGACTCAGGTACTTCTTTCTTTTGTCCGTTCGAGGATGAACGGTTGTTTTAGAGGTAGAGAATGTGATGAACCAAAGGGATCATCACTTGTTTCCCTACTCTTTCTGTGCTTCCGAGGCCTCGAAGACCTCATTTGGGGTTGCCTTGATTTGCGTGCGCAGTACGGGCGCGCAGCCGAAAAGCTTAAATATGAATTCTGTGTGAAAATGATAAATTTTGATATTAATATGGATATATTTGACTTTGGTCAACATTTTTGGCAAACGGACCCGGACCCGGACTCGTGATTTGACGGTCCCGGAGGGTCCGTAGAAAAATATGGGACTCGGGCATATGCCCGAAGTCGAATTCCGAGGTCTAGAGCCCGAGAAATGAATTTTTCTGTGAAATTATTTTTCTAAAATTAATATGGAAATTTGAAATGAAAATGGATTAGAACGTGCAAGTATCGGGCCCGTTTTTTGGTTCCGGCGCCCAGTACATGTCTTATATGTGATTTAAGACGTTTTTGTGAAATTTGGTTAAAATCGGACGTCACTTGACGTGTTTCGGACCTAAATCTCTAAAAATGAAAGTTTATGAAGTTTGATGAAAAAGTGATGATTTTGATGTTTAATTCATTGATTTTGACGTTATTTTGGCGATTTGATCGCACAGTTAAGTTCGTAGGATGTCGTTGAGTAAGTGTGTGTGTTGGGTTAGGAGCCCCGAGGGCTCGAGAGTATTTTCGGAGGTGTTTGGGGTGGTTTTGAACTTAAGAAAATTGCAAAAAAATTGCAGCAGGTGAACAGTGTTATCCTTCTTCGTGTTCGCGGCCTTCAGCTCGCGTTCGCGTATCTTTAGGTTTCACCTTCTTCGCGTTCGCGGAACAGTCCCCGCGTTCGCATAGGCCAACCCAGGACCCCAGCCATTTCCTTCAACGCGTTCGCGCACCCCACGCGTTCGAGTAGAGCAAACTTGGACCCCCGTATTTTTACTCTTCGCGTTCGCAGCCCTCCCTCGTGAACGCGATGCCTTTCTGCCCCATTCATCACGAACGCGACCCCCATGTTGCGAACGCGTAGAACAACTTCGCCCAGTGATTTTTTTTAAAAGTTCAGAAACAGTGCATACGAGACTAACTCAATTCTCACGAGCTCTCTTCTTCCCCAAGCTTTTAGGAGTCCATTGAAGCCCCCATTCTTCAAGACCACTTGGGTTAGTAACTCCGCACTCATTTCCTTCATTTTCCTTCATCATCTATTGAAATCCTAGACCTAAAACATGTAATTTAGGGCAGAAATTGGGGAAAAAGGGTAAAGTTAAAGTTTTCTATATTTTCTTGATTTAGACCTCGTTTTGGGGTCGAATTTGAAAACAAATTATATATTCGGGCTCGTGGGTGAATGGGGGATTTGTTTTTGGTCCGAACCTCGTGTTTCGACTAAGCAGGACCGGGGGCAATTTTGGAATTTTTGGAAAGAAAGCTTGGAAACCTATATGTAGGCATTGGGTTTGATTTGTATAGCCTATACTGATATTATGAAGTCCTTATTGTATAGATTTGCTTGAGTTGGAGCCGAATTCGAAAGGGAAAGCGGTCGTTGTGGATTGATTTGGCCGTGAAAGTTGAGGTAAATGTTTGGTTTAACCTTGGCTTGAGGGAATAGGAGTTGAGTCTTGTTTGCTTCTTGCTAATTGATCGAGTACGATGTATAGGCATGGTGACGAGTATCTATACATTGGTGTCTAGCACGACTGTGAGTCTTAAATTGCTAAGTTGTTGTATTCTTAAATGATGCTTATGAGAACTTGGTTGAAGATCTTTAAAACCGAGCAAGTAATTGTTATGACTGAGCATTGGTATTAATTGTGTTAAGTAGAAATTGAATAAGTTTGGTTATAGCTGGACCTCCCTTGCCGGGATAGTTGATTTGATAATTCTAGTTCCCTTGCCGGGAAAATATTATATTATCTTGTTCCCTTGCCGGGATTTTCTTTGTGATGCTGTGTTGGATTGATTTGGGATCGGGTGGTACGCCTGCCACATGATATGTTGAAATGGGAGCGAGTGGTACGCCTACCACACATGATATATATTGAGATAGGATACCACGTATGATATATACTGAAATGGGAGCGGGTGGTATGCCTACCACGAGATATTGATAAATGGGATCGGGTTGCACGCCTGCAACGAGATGAGTTGAATAGGAAAGTTGTCTTGTCTATTCATTATTGTTAGAAGTTAAATTGTAGATATACTTACAATTATTCCTAATATTTGTTTCTAACGGATACCCCTGAAGCATGCTCCACTCCCCAGTTTAAATTGTTATGTTCTTGCTATTTTCCCGTTGTACTCGTATATATCTGCACAAGTTTATGTGATGCCCAGTCTAGCCTTGTCACTACTTCGCCAGGGTTAGGCTAGGCACTTACCAGCACATGGGGTCGGTTGTGCCGATGCTACACTTCTGTGCTCTTTTGCACAGTTCACGGTGTTGGAGTAGCTTTTGGACAGCAGCAGTAGATTGGGAGTAGACCTTCAGTCCAGAGACACCGAGGTAGCCTTGCTAACATCCGCGGGCCCGGAGTTTCCTCTATCTTTATTTCAGTTAGTTATCCTTGTACCGAAATAAACAGATTATGATTTCTTTCAGTCTATTGTATTTAGTAAATTTAGAAGTTCGTGAGTGTTGCGAAACCAATCTTGGGTATAGTTTTGTATTGGAACTTCTGCATTTCTTTCAGTTATTTACATTTGAGACTTCCGCTTATATTATTACATGCTTCGTTTTATAAAATTATTGATGTTTGCTAAGAGAGGTAATAAATAATTGGCTTGCCTAGCTCCTAATAGTAGGCGCCGTCATGACTCTCGAAGGAGGGAAATCCTGGTCGTGACACCAGTGCATGACAAATACAAAGGGATAATAACAGAAAACTTATCGACACAGGATTCAACAACTTGATGGTTCTGTGAAGAGACCATGGAATCATACGCATAAAGTTTCATGTCTGCAATGTCGAAAACAACCAACACCCAATGGAATTTTTCTACAATATTGATGGGCATGATCACATAGTCAACTTCATACCATGCAACATTGGCAAGTAGTCTATAACCCAAAATATATTTTGAAACAACATCTTGGGGTTTAACAACAGAATACCTCTTTTCTAGAGGTGAATTTATGAACTTTTCATAAATTTGTTCTATCCTGGTCCTGAACACACAATCTGTTGTGGTAAACCTGGTCCTGTTATTAGGGTCATACTTGTCTCTTTTCCTCAAGTAATACATTAAAATATTAATGTGCTGCAACCAAAAATAATTGGCATATAAACAACAAGTCAACTTCAAATAATCTACATATAACTACAATTAACTATAAAACAGAAACAAAATATATAAAATGATGTCTAAGAACAGTTCTACAATTTAAACTACAAAATAGCATTTAGAATTATGTCTACATCATATCTACAATTTATACTATAAGTCACCTTCATATATTATAGATATTTATAAAATAAATACAATTAAACTACAAAACATAAGACAAGATATCTATAAATCATATATTGGAAATAGACTCCTTGATACTTATCGAGTCATTGAGGACTTGATCGGGGTGAGCCAGGGAATTGAACCATTCCTTCTTATCAACCTTTTCCACTCCAAGGTCTAACCAAGGCTTAATTTGGTTATCCTTTCTGGAAAACGGAGCCTTCCTCCTGTGACAACAAATAAATGACAAAAAAAATTATAGATTAAATTAGATATGTAAAAGATAAATGCTGAAATGCAATTGTCAAATTATGCATTCATACCTCTTTGAACCTTTGTCAATAGAGTGGTATAACCACTTGTTGGAGTTCTCTAAAATATCTTGATCTACATTTTCACCAATAACAGTAGTAAAAGGGTGCTTTAGGTAGAAAATTTTATGTCCAACCGAGCTGCTGCCCCCAGAACTGTATAGAGGGATAAATGGTGATCAGGCATGCTTTCCTGGATGCCTTGTTCTCCCCAGATGCATAGGTGTTGCATCTTCTTGTATGAGCTCTACAAACATAACCAACTGGGATAAGTTGTCAGGCAACTCAAAATCATCTAGTATAACCCCATTCTTCTCAACTCCTGATCCTTCTAAATCACCTAGATCAACATACTCTGCACCTTCATTGTCATCTTCCTCGATGATGTGCTCGGTCTGAGCTGCTACTGTCACTCCGTGAATTGGGGACTGTGCATTGGTATCTTCCATCATTGTAACATAATTCATATCTTACTTAACAAGAATGTTGAAATTTATAAACAACAAGAAAATATCTCTGAATGACAGTATGATACCTGCTTTGTCTTCATCAGGTGCAACTTGAAAATGTGTATATAAATCACCATGTGATGGAAGATTTTCTTGACCAACTGCACCTTCAACATGTTTTGTTTTATAATTAAAAATGTTAAATAATACTATATAATGGTGGCTTGAAAGTTGTAGCATATAAACTATCAAAATTGTAGATAATTTGTGGATAAGTCTAGATATATTGTAAATTCACTGACACAAATTGTAGATACTTTGTAGGTATTTTGTAGATACCTATTTTGGTGGTGCTGGCCGGCACTTGTTCCCCAATATTGAACTAAAAATGCTCATTGTTGAAGTCTTTTTGTTGGTCATTATTTTTTGTTGAACTACCAGCAAACTGAATATTCTATGTTAGTTTGTATATATTTTTTCGTATGTCTAAATTGTTTTGCTATAAAAATAAAAGTCCGATCTTACCTTTGCATCATCTTGCACATTTCTACTGTTTATCATTTGCAAAACAGTCTACACAGACTCATGTATAAGCACTCGAAGGCTATCGAGTTCTACAAAGATAGCTTTCCTAAAATCTTCAAGCTTTCTATCATCCTACAAGTTACAATATAGTAAGTTGTTAACTTCATAATATGTCCTAACATACAATGCAAAAACATATGCAATTATATAAAGATATATACCAGAATTTACAAATTTGTAAATATTTGGTAGACACTTTATGAAATGTAGATATATTGTAGTTATATGTATTACCTGCTCAATTCTTTTTTCTACTTTACTGATCTTCTCAGTAATAGACTCCTTGTCCTCTTCTCCATCTATTTGTTTGGGTTCCAACGTAGGAGGATCAGCATTGGGAACCTCAGATATTTGTTCACCTTCTTGAACTTTGTACTCAATTTTGTCGGGCAAAATCAGTACTCCAATCTCTTCTCCAGATTCAACTATGTTGGTAAACTGAATGAGGAAAAATAAATTAGTTTGATAAAGGCAGAAGATGAGGATACTTGTAGATATGTTGAAGGTAAATGTATAATCGTAATAAAAGAAAGTATACCTTTATCCAATCAGGCTTTATCATCTTCTCTTCAAAGGCAGCTAACCAAATCAGCCCCTTAGTAGTTGACCATCTTAGTATGCGAGGTATTGAGTTAGAACACCTCGTAGCTAGATCAGTGCTGACAGTAGAGCAACACTCATAAAGCCATACTTGCAATGCTAGTGAGAATCCCCGTATGCGATAAGAATGTACATACGGATTTAGTCTATGCCAAACGGATTCCATCATCTGGGTGAAAGATTTAATACCCCATGGGTATGACTCATACTGCCCAGATTCTACCAAATAAACCCTAAAGTGATCTGCAAAAGAAACATGATCTTTGTCCAAAGGATAAATGAAAAATTCTAAAAGATAAAGGATGCATTACTTCACCGCATCCTCATCGTTTACCCAGGATCTAGTGGTTACTATTTGTTTCAAATAAGACTTCTCCACTCTTAATTTATTAGGAAAATAACTGCTCATTATTTTGCTAACATAAGTGGGAGTATAACCAAAATCAGTAACCTGTGTAACACATCTTAGACCAGTAATTAATGCAAATTCACGCAATTCAAAATTTAATGTTTCACCCTTTAACTGTATAGAAAATATGATTCATTGGCTTTGGTCAATTCATACTTAATCAGAAGATGACTGGATTGGTTTTGCATGCATATGGTGGGAAGAGACAGTAAGTATCTAAAACACGTCTTTTTGAAAAGATTCAAACCATTTGAGGATAGAAGCTCTTTAATCTGGCTAGGAATGCTAGGATCACACAAAGTGTGAAATCTAAGCACCCCATAATCAATATTATGTGGGGCAAAAAACTATCCATTCTGCACAAATAATAAATTAATTTACATTAATAAAATGCATAAAAAGGGATAAATTCATCTACATTTTATCTACAATATAACTACAAATGATTAAATAATATCTACAATTTAAAGCATTTTCTACAAAAAGGAAGCAACAAAAGATAACTACAATTCTGCTTCAAATAGTACAAGTTACCTAAAAGTATTGTGAGCACGTGATTTTTGCCTTATATGAGAATTACTCCCAAAAATTCAAAATAAAATAGTTTTGTGTTGTGTGTGATTTTTTTTTGTGTGGATTTTTCGTGTTATTTTTTTTATTTGTTTGCATTTGTCTGTGCCTATCTATTTGTTTAAATTAATATAAAATATAAAAATATATGTTGCATTTGCATCTTTTTGGTTTAATTGTACAATTAAGAGCAATTAAGTTTTGTTTTACAAAAATAAAAATAAAAAAATCACAAAAGATAATAATAATGTACTCTGCGCTTAAGGTCTAGTTGTGCGATTCTATTTTGTGTGTATTGAATTGTTATTAGGAATTAATTAGGATTTTTTATGTAGTTTATAATTTAACTTAGAATTTTAGCTTTATTAAATTAGTAATTAGAAGAAAAGAAAAGAGAGCAAAATAGAGAGATTTCGGAATTGGGCCTATTATCAAAAGGAAAATTCAAGCCCAAATCACCCCTATACCCGGTCCAACAGACCCTTCATCCAGGTCAGTTAAAATGACGTAGTATAATGGTGAAACTACGTCGTTTCGATGGCAAAAGATCGCAGTCGTTCGATCCAAGTCAATCCTACGGTCCAGATCCTCCAACCCTCACCCACATCTATTTATCCGACCCCGACCCATTACCAAACCAGATCGCCCCATCATTTCTTTTAAATCTGAGCCGTTGGATCCCATCATCCAACGACCCAGATTAAGAGGTTAATTTTTAATGTGTCAAAGACCCCCAAACCCCTTTACCCGTCTCATTCCCAGACCCCCTCCCCAATCGTCTCTGAGAGACGAACCAAACGATCCCCAAACCCTAAGCGCCGCCCCCGTTCCCCTCGCCTGAAAACCCGGCGGCGCCGGCTCCGATGCCCGCCAAACTTACACCCCTGAACCACCCTAATACCCCCTCTCCAAATCCACACTCCGCTAACCTCGAATCACCTTGAGCCGTCTCGAATCTTCGAGCAAACAATCAAGCCAAAACCTCACCATCTCCAACCACCACCAAAATCATACCAGACCTTCCCCTAGCCTCCCTCGTCACCAAACCATAGCTGGTTTGGTTCGAATCAAACCCAAACCACTCGAACCCCAATCCGAGCCCAAGAACCCTAGAAAACTCGAGCCTGGATCCCTGTCCAAATTGAAGAGTTTTTGGTTGTTCAATGGACCTTAGTCGAAGTATTCTCAGTTGAGAACACTCGATTAAGGTCCGTTTGGCCTCCAAAAGTTCCAAGTCCGAAATTGGTCTAAGTCCATTTGATTTCTGATTTTTTTTGAGGTATTTCTTCTTCCTTTTCTTCTATTTTTATTTATTAATATTTGTTGTTAGTTTAGTTTTGTTATTTTTTATCTTTTTCGGTTGTTCTATTCTTCTCCATAAGACCTTTTATTTGGTCGATTGTTTATTTCTGTTTGTTGTTAATTGTGGTTGTTATAGAATACGTATTCAATTCGATTAATATCGTCGAATAATTAGTTTCGTATTTTCCCTGTTTTGTCCGAAAGCTGTGAATCATTGTTTGTATGTTGATTATTTGTTATCGATTATATATGTTGTAATCGATTAAATAAATATCGTCGATTAGTTGTATAGGTTTGTTTGTTAGAACAATGTGACACTAATATTATTGATACTGTTTAATTTGGTCCGAATCATTGTTTGAATTAAAGTCTGAATTGGTTATAGCTGAATTTAGGAAATTGAATTGGTTATAGCTGCAATTTTGATAAAAGTTCAGAGCTTAGTTTAAGTGGACTGCAAGTTGAGCATGTGTTGGACCATTAGAGTAGTTTAATATTAAAAGCTAAAAATACACATGAGAATGGTAGTGGAACCTGCTGTACAGTAGGATATTCACTACATTTTGAACTCCAGAATTTTAAAAATTAGAAGTTACATGCCTAGACAAACGGAAGTGGAAAGAAAACAGAGGGAATAACATGGATCTGATCAGTTTTTAAATGAGTTGACAGGCTGTAAGGAGAGTTTAGTTTTGTTTATATAAGAGAAATTTCATAACAGTTTGGGGGGCAAGTTTTTTTTATCAGTTAAAAAATAGTCTAGGGCATTCTGAAAAAGACTAAGAGCATTGAGAGAATTTTGAGAGCATTACGAAAAAGAGAAGAGTTTTAAAAAGGGGGAAAAAGAGTGAACTGAGGCTGAAACTTGGAACACAAATATTTTCAGAGTTTGAGTTAAAAGGGACTGAATTTTAACGTCAGAAATGGAGAGAAAAAAACTTCAAGGGAGATAGATACAATTTGAGAGAGAATAGATATTGAGGATTTTTTTTTTAAACATTGAGAGTTTAAAGAACAGAAAAATCAGGAAAACCTACTGTTTCATTGCATCTCTTAGATCAGTCTTTTGGAGTGTGTAGCTGGACACTGTTTCATTGGCATTTTGGGTTCAAGTCTGGTCTAATTCTAGTCATTTCCTGGGTCTGTTTGTGTTATTGTTGGACAACTGATTTTCATTTGAATCTATCCGGGTGTGGTGCTGTGTGTTTTAAAGCTGTCTTATTGCTGTTGTGTTACTGCTGTTGATTGTTGTGTTATTGGCTGCTGCTGATCACTCCTTCTTCTTCCTCACTACATTCCATTTCCAGGTACACAATTATACCCAAACTGATGTAGCTTTGAGATGGAAGCATAAAATGAAATTGGATCCAGATTTCCTCCTGTAGTTTTATTATTCTGATAACTTTTTTTGTTATGATTTAGATAGGTTTCTTTTGTGATATGATTGATTACCCACTGTAAGTGAATCGGGACTGTTATGAACTAGGATAATTGATGACTATTTAAACGGTGGATTTAGTAGATTGTGGTCTTGTTTTTCTTAGAAGATGTAATTCAGCTCACATTAGTAAGTGCATGTGAGGTTCAAATTTAAATCAAACTGAAAGAGGTAATATGATTTGTTAGTTTAACTTGTGAAATTAGGAGGAGGGCAAGTTTCATTATCAAATTGGTTCAATTATTGTAAAAAATCAGATTTCGTTAATGAGCACTCACGGGTGTATAAAGTCCATTTGTTGAAATGGTTAATCATGATTTATTTTCTTGGAATTCCCATATTGATTTGGGCCTATTAATAATTTGGGTATAGAATATAGAATCAAAGGTCTGTTAATAATATTTGTGAGCATCTTTTAGTTGAACTTTGTTAGTCATCCATGTCCAAAATCCCATCAGGTGTTTGGACAATTATTTTATAGGCTAATCAAGATTTGGCACAACCATTCTTCAAAAATAAAGAAAGAACATTAGAAAATTGTTGTAGAGTCATCTCTGAGCAGCGAATATTGAAATAGAGTGTTGGTCTTCCCTTTTGATATGTGGACAGGCGTTTAGCTTCAAGACAAGCAAATGCTGAGTTGTACACCCATGCGATGTTGTTCTATATTTTTTCATACCAATACTTTCATAACTGAGACCCCCGCATGTAACTTCAAGCCTTAGGAAGTTAAAATAATTGATGAACATTCGTAGTTGGCTTTAGTGGAGTACAACCCTTTGATCCTTAGAATTTGGGGCGTGCCATTTAGTGAATTTCATGGCCCTCGCAAAGTGCAAACGCGTAGTTGCTTTAGGGGCGTATTTTAACAATCTACCTTCCTAAACTCGGGCGCACATTTATGTGACCCAAATCCAAATCTCAACGGAATCGAAATGTATCAACAACCACGGGCGCATTGATTGCGACGCGGTTCAAGATGCATTTTCACGACATTGCAATTCTATTAAAAATAATGATAAAAGTGGTTTAAAGTTAATGAAAGCACATAAGTTATAACATACATTAAAATCAGATATTTAGCCATCTATAATAGTTTAAGCGACCGTGCTAGAACCACGGGATCCGGGGGTGCCTAACACCTTCCCTCGGATCAACAGAATTCCTTACTTAGAATTTCTGGTTCGCAGACTTCATTCGGAAAGTCGAAAATTTCCTTGATTTGGGATTAAAATAAATCGGTGACTTGGGACACCGTAATTTATTCCAAGTGGCGACTCTGAAATAAACAAATAATCTCATTTCGAATAATGTCACTTTAAATGGAAAAACTCCCTCACATCCACCCTCCTCCGGGGTAGGGTGCGTAAAAAGGAGGTGTGACAGCTCTGGCGACTCTGCTGGGGACGTAAACCCAGAACCACTAGTTGAGCGTTTAAGAATTTGAGCTTTGAATAATTGTTGCATTTGGCTTATTTATTATCTGATCTTTATTATATGTTTGTCTTAAATGTGCTAAGTGTTGCTTTTACCGCTTTGATATTTTGTGAA
>MU748089.1:12022-25452 GCA_026770625.1 Nicotiana glauca | reverse complement strand
GCTTTTACGTAATTTCTTGCCTCTCAGCATTATTTACTCTTATTACCACTGAGTTGGAAGTACTCACTTTACTCCATGTACCTCGTGTGCAGATGCAGGTATTTTTTACCCGGTAGCGGGTTTGAGCTGATTGGAGATTTGCTACTATAGCTGAGCCAGGTGACCGCCAGCTTCCGCGGCACCGGATTTTCTACCCTTTTTACTTTAAAAATTCCGTATTGTACACGATAAGTATTGTTAAAGGTATTTGGACTCCTTTAGATACTCATGACTTGTGACACCCCGATCGGGTTGTATTGGGATGAAATTAATAGTTTTAATGCCAATGAGTTATATTTGCTATTTATTTATGTTTGATAGTTGTTAAAGAGATGATTTGGGGTTGTTGGCTGGCCTTGTCTTTACGAGAGGCGCCATCATGACCAGGTATGGAATTTGGGTCGTGACAATATGAGATTGCAATCTAATGAAATAGGGCCCCATGTGGATGAGTTGAGAGAATTTTCAGATTGGATTTTGGCAATTGGTGATGGTATGATAGATAGTTCAGTTGATGGCAATGAAAAAGTTGAAATACCAGATGATCTTTTGATAAAAGAATCTGCTGATCCAATATCTGCAATTGTAGAAAGTACATATCCTGATTTCACCTGTCGTTGCAATGATATTGGATACCTCCAAAAAAGATCCATTCTTGCTCCAACTCTTGATGTGGTGGAATCAATCAATCAATATATGATTTCGCTCAATCATAGTTCTGAGAAATTATATTTGAGTTCCGATACAATTTGCAGCTCTGATCAGACTTATTCAGCATTAGAACATGTACACACACCAGAGTTCTTGAATACTATTAAATGTTCGGGAGTTCCAAATCACGCTCTTACTCTAAAGGTTGGTGTGCCAGTTATGTTATTAAGAAATATTGATCAGTCAGCAGGATTGTGTAATGGACCAAGGTTGATCATAACTAAACTTGGAAATCAAGTTATTGAAGTGAAGGTTCTATCAGGACATATGTCTGGACAGAAAGTCTTTATTCCTAGAATGACATTGACTCCATCTGATGCTAGAATTCCATTTAAGTTCCAGCGAAGGCAATTTCCAATCGCTGTATCTTTTGCCATGACAATCAATAAAAGTCAAGGACAATCATTGTCTAACGTGGGATTATTTTTGAAGAAACCAGTGTTTACACATGGACAGCTATATGTTGCTCTTTCTCGGGTTACAACTAGAAAAGGATTAAAAGTTTTGGTTTATGATGACGATGGACAAATAAGTACTGAAGCTACAAATGTAGTATTTAAAGAAGTTTTTCAAAATTTAATCTGACTATCGAAAGATAATCAGTGTTATGTTGGAGGTTTCAATACTACATTTGTTGGTAAGATTCATGAATCAAATGGAAAAACAGCCCTTGCATTTATTCCAGAACATTTAATAGGTATGTTGTACTTTTGGATAAATTTTTAAATCAATTTGTGATTCTGTGTTATTTGTTTATAAAGTAATATGTACATATTTATATTACTTTAATTGCTGCTCTTCATACTCTTCAAAATGAAGGGAGAAAAACATATACAATAATAATCTTAGTGGGATTTCATCCTCGCCAACTGCTGTAGGATGAAGTCCTCACTATATGAGAGCTAACTTCGGATCTAAAGGACTATGCAATATGAGAATACAGTTCATAACTTAAACCTGTAATGTTTAATGGAATTCTATTAGAGTATGAACCTTAAGTTTCAGATTACACTACCCATAAAATACGTGCAGGAACATTTCCCATATCTTTTCATTTTTCTTGCTGATGCACCTTTGATAACTGAACAGAACAATAATTATGTCAGTCAATTCATTGGTTGGAAGATTCGTGTATCTTATAAATACAGTAATCTTTTGATTTACTTTGTGTTCCTTAGTATACTAAATGCTGAATTTTTATTTTGATGCAGTTCTTTATCAGCGTGTTATTGCAGCTTTTTCATGTTGTTGGTCTTATGTCAAGTTTAGGTTTTCAGAAGTACTACCGTTAAGCTGTAGTTCTGATGACAAGGAGTTAGTTAAATAACCTTGCTGCTGTTGCCTCAGCTAAAAGTAAGACCACAGCCACAGAGGCGACAACAGAGCGTGCTGAGGTAGGCTCATGCTATTTTTATCATATTATACAAGTTAATTATCACCATCTCTAATTGATCGATTACTCACATGTTCAATCGCATTATAGACATTTCCCGCAGGATTTTTCCTTATTGCCAGAGACTTTACTACTCCTAAGTTGCGTAGAAACTACCGTGAAAGTTTGCTATCCCTGTGCTGAGAAGTGGGCTTGGTTGTCAAGTCAAAAACTCGAAAGTAGGTTATTGTAATGGTTGCTGACATTGTACTTTACTGCAGTGTTGACCAGCATTTAGTGGATACATGAGTGAAAATTACATACTGGGAAATTCTACTCTACTTTCAAACGTATTTTCTCTCCTGCGCCGCTGATTTTTTATGCAGCATGACTGAAGTTATACAACATGGGATGTACCAGCTTTCTGGTAACTAACCAAAGTTATTCATCCGGTAAGTCTTATGTTTTATGTATTCCTTCATAATACTTCAGAAAGAATGACGTTGTCAAATTATATGTACGAGTAGTTGTAGTTGTTGGAATCTTGTGCAACTATTAAAATGTCCTCTATATGTACATTCGTATTACAACTACATGAAGCAGAAGTATGTTGCAAACTCTGTCATGTCTTTTTGTTATCTAAGCATCATTATGAAAATACCGATAGTGGTCCGACTTATATCCGTTTCTTTATGAAAATTTCAGCATCTGAACCTAAGGAGGACTTCATTTAGACAATTATAATCAATTTAAATTTTGACTGCACCAAATATCATTCTTTGTAAAATGAAATTACTGTGTTCTGTTTAAAGCAAAAATGCTATATTTTTAAGAAAATAACACAGGTATTGCATTGTCTTTTCTACTCATACTTAGATATTGAATCCTAAATGTACTCATTTTTTCTCTGTAAACCCTCATTTAGCTTCAGCCTGCATTTACTATTCTCTTTTTCTTTGAAATATGAAGGGAAAAGACACCAAAAAATAGAATGTTAGAGAAGGCAAAATCTGAAGGTTTTTTGCACACTGTTAAATCGTTGCTTAATGGAGGTGCTTCTGCTATGCTTTCACCTGTCTTATTCAGCCCATCGATGTGATCAAGCTGATGATACAATTGGGTGAGGGATCAGCAGTTCATGTCACCAACATCATGCAAAAAAATGAAGGATTTGGTGACTTTCAGGGTCTGTCAGCTGGGCTTCTTAGGCAGCCAAAGTATAGAAGGGCACGACTTGGGACATTAACAATTTTTACAAACAAGGACATTGGGACATTATGTGGTGTCACTGCTGGAGCAATTGTTGCATCTGTTGTTAGTCAAGCACATTTATCTCTCATTTGTATGCAGGGTGATGCTACCTTGCCTTTAGCACAGAGATGCGACTAGACAAAAGAATTTCAACCACTCTCCCTTATTATAGCTGATGAAGGAATTCTAGCCATATGAAAACTTTTTGCACACACAGTACTAAGGGCAATGGCATTGAACATTGGATTGCTTGCCTCTTATTATCAGAGTGTGTAGTTTAGTAGGGACAACCTTGGCTTAGGTGAGCCTGCTACAATCGTAGGAGCCAACACTGTTTGTGGATTATTTGCTGCTGCTTTCACTTTACCATTTTGTTACATGAACAGTCAGATACAAAAAATGGAGCCTTATGCTGTTTGAAATCGTGCAAGCCTTGCGATGAACCAAAAATACCTACTGCAACATATTATCCAGCACTATAGTTCAATATTTTCTTTGACTACACTCTCTTTGTATTTAAGTAGAACATGTTATCCAACATTGTATGATACTCTGAAACTCTAAGACAATAGCATTTTCATTTTTTTTTTAACTTGACAGTTTACATAATTCATTCGCTTATCTGAATGTAAGTTGAAAGTAAGTGTGTCGAACACATTGCCGTCATGTTTACTAAGGTTCAATATGACAATTAAATGACATTAAAACTACAGTGAGAGATACAACTCTCGGCTGCACCCTAATTGTACAAGTTTTTAAGAAGAACAGTTTTTTTGCTTATAGCTGTCAAAGTCATAACTCATGTATGTATAACAACGTAATCCCAGTTTTATATACACAAAAGGATAATAAATTGTTTCTCAGCTATTTATCCAATCCCTTGGAGCAGTATATTTTTCATTTAAGTCTGGACATATGCTGAGATGCTATAATGCATATGACATTATGCGTTATCCTCTTTTACAGTTTTACGCATTAGTTTTTACTGCAGATTGTCTTTTAGCTTCGACACTAAGGCATACACATTCTCGTGCAATTCTAGTTTTGGAAAAAATGTAGTTTGAGATGAATATATAGATCAATAGTCATCACAAAGAAATAGAAAGTCTTAATTTTGGATGAAAAATTTTCACTTTAGTAAACTTCAACAAGAAATTTAAAACCAACAAATGGAAAGTCACAGTACAACTTATATGCAAAAAAATCATATAATCCCCACGTTTTGCCCCTCCTTCAAATTAATCCCCACGTTCCAACACAGCTTCTTTCACTTTTGTCACGATTTTATACCATAAGCAAAAATCATATAATAGGGCATAACTGCAAACGAATTGTCCTACAAATAACTTCTTTCACAACTTCTTTCACTTTTGTCACGTTTTGCCTCTCCTTCAAATTAATCCCCATGTTCCAACACTCAACTTCCCATCTCCCTTCACAAATCCTCCCCACTTACCCACTATATTATAACCACTTCCCCACTATACTAATCACATGATATTATTATTATTATAAATAGAAAAATAAAGCAGACGTTAAAAGAAGAAAAAGTCACAGAACAAAGAAAAACAGAGAAGAGTCGGACAAAATTACGTAAAACAAATTTTTGAAAATCACCATAGCCTCAACTGTGCCTGATTTGATACATAAGGTTTGTTTTTTAATTTGTTCATTCACGTTTTTTAATCGACATTTCGATCTATTCATGTTTGTTTTTTATGTGTCGTGTTCTGAATTTTTAATATTTTGGTTATAATCATCATTTCAGTGTTAGTTACATTAAGAGGCACGCAGTTTTGGTTGTATAAAAGTTGTAGTGATTCTTGAGTATAGAGTTTTGATAAGTTAACGCATTACGTTGTGCAAGATTTGATTTATTTACGTGCTGTCTTCTGAAAGTTAGATTTATTTTCTGCAAACAAGTATTCAGAATAAGCACGATAACTTCTACATATGCTTGTGAAAATCTGCACACTCAAGCAAACCAAAACTGGTTTGGATAAATTAGCTCAGCATTTCAAGCGATCAAAATTCCAGTCGCTGATCTGAGACTACCATGGCAGGCATCTTCAATCAATGAAATTCTTGAAAATCAAACAGTTTGAAAACCTGATCACTTCAACATAAGCAGAAATAATATACAAGAGCTGACAGCTGCATTAGGAGTCCATTTAAAAACTTTGCCCCATTTTATGCAAGAGCCACAATCTATGATCCTTAGATTCTCTGAAAATATTATTGTATGCGTGTCGGATTCTACAAAAGTAGTGTATTTTTGGTCGACCAACACGAGTACAATAATATTTTGGAGAGTCCGCGCAACATAAGCCACAATTCAAATCCATCTTCTTTGTTTATTTTTATTCCTGTCGATTCTAAACGAAGAAACATTTATATGCACTACTGATGTTTGTTCTTCATTTACTTAAGAATGTATTATCAAATCATTGTATAAATCCATAAAAATGTTCAAATAATATGCATGTACTATGTTATGACATTGACATGTTATAGCTATTCTTATTGTTTTTTTAGTCTTATTTTAGATATGGATGAACAAGGACACGTTCAAATTACTCCAACTCCGACTACTCAAATTCAACGAAGGGGACAACGTAAAAGGGTACGCCGTCACAACTTTTATTTCTATAATGCTTCAGACTCAAAGCGTGAAGTTATTAGAAAAATCCCAAGGGCGATACAAAAAATGTCAAAAGATCGAAGGGCGGAACGAAGAGAAAAAGAAAAGAAATTTAGAGAGCTTAGGCCTGCAATAGATGTACATATTGCAAATTATCAGGTTACTCGAGATGCATTAATTGATGCTATAAATAAAATTATACTATCTGATTGGGAAGCGTTAATAATTTTAGTAGATTCACTTGGACAACCTTTAGGTACTATTTTAACTGACATTTATCACGAGGTTTGGCCAAGTGAACCTTTTTGGGTTTATATTATTAAATTTGAAGCTGAGTGGGAGAACCGTCTGTACGACTACCTGTAAATTTTTTAATTAATGAAAGTTTGTTATTTCTTTTCAACATTACCTATCATTTTACTCTTTTTTTTTCTTAAGAGTATTAGATAAAATAAATAACATCATGGAATAACAATAACTTATTCTTTCAAAAAATGCAACGTTTACGACATATCCAATGTCTTAAAAGAGGAAAAACATGAATACACACATTACTTATCAAGCAGTTAATGGATCGTCCTTAAATAACATCCTCTACATTCAATCCAACAACAGTGATATATGAAGATACTGCAAGATGGGGATGTGAAATGCATAACACTTTTTTTCAATCATACTTTTAACTCTTTTCACGGTTTCTCTTAGCCACGCAGGTTGAAATATGGTCTATCAGAGATTTTGGAAATGGTCATTGATAGTTAGGGTTGTTGCAAATAGTTCATCGCTCACAATGCATATTTTATAATATTGCTATTATCATGTAGATCTTCGTTACACAATACATGAAAACAATATGAATTGTTAATATGTTGAATCCACTCAATCAAATTGACATTACTATTTCCTTATCTTATGATCCTGTTAAATACTTGAAAGAAGTATAAATAATTTGTTCGTTGTTGAACTTTTTTATTAATTTTATACCTGTCTAAATAACACAAACAATTGTATCTGCCCTATGCCCGTGCATCGCACGGGTACGTACACTAGTTATCTCTAATTCTAAACGTTATGCTCCTATATATATATATATATATATATATATATATATATATATATATATATATATATATATATATATATATATATATATATATATATATATATAACAACCGTGGATAACAAAAAGAAGGGGAGGTTGATATTACAAAATCTATCGCATACAAGTTTTATTTTATTATGTAGATATTTTTGAGATAGTTTCGAAAACATTGAAAAATTAATTTCTGAGCATGGAACAAAGAGGTAATTTAATTTTTTAAGAATCCTTTAGTTATAAGGATTAAAATATTAATTCCGGCGTAAAAGTTTAAATTATACATAGTATTTTCAAATATTAATTCATTTAACCAAGGAAATCACTTGTACTAAATAAACCAAGGACTATCAATTTTAGTATTACAGCTTTAGCATTATAATCCTAGTATAACTTTATCCCCAAATCATAGGAACCCTAATGGTAGAAGAATGATAAATTTCAATTAAGCTAAACAAGAGCAGACATTAGTTTGACGACAAAATCGCAATTGTGGTAAAAGTTAAGGACTAGTTTGCACTTTACCAAAAAAGGCCAAAACGCTTTATATATTTTGTCCCGTGGCGTTTTTCTTGCTTCCCAAAAAAGCGCGTTCCTTTCTTCCAAGAATCACTGTTATTGCTATTTGCTAAGCCCTATTTGGACGCAGCGGTTATCGTTCCAACTTTACAGTTAACTACTTCATCCCTCTCTCTGTATTCATCTATTTTAGGACATTGCTAGTTTGCTTCATATATTCTGATAAAAATGGTTACAATATGTTTAGAAAATGTTGCTATTTTGTTTCAAATATTGTGATCATGAAATGGGGTTTTGCAGAATATGACAGAAATGGAGGTTGATGATGAGAGTGAAGCCATTCTTCGTGCAAATAGCCTTATACATGTTATCTTTTCTTGGTCTTTTAAGGATGTCCTTAACAAAGACCTTTATAAAGACAAGGTTTATTTTTACTGCTGTTTTCCCCTTTGTCTTTTACAGTGCAATGTCAGTGGTTAGTTCTTGTAATTCTTGCTTTTATCCCTTGGTTGTTTTATTTAGTGGCATTTGTTACCAGGGTTTTTACTCTTAGCCTTAGTAGTATCCAAATTTTAAGTCAGTAGGTGACTAGTACCAGTAGCGGACCCAGGGTTTTTATCAAGAAAAAAATATTAGAGGTCATATGTGACAAGCTGGTTTCGAACTCAGAACCATGTGGAAAATTTGAACCCTCTGTACAACATGCTAGGCATTTTACTTGATTCAAGTGGGTTCAAAATTATATTTATACCTTTTCTTGTCTGAAAACAGCAAAAATATACCTATAAATAGTGTTATTTTTCGATTATAGCATATTTATGTATTTATGTATCATGTATGTATGTATGAATGCTTTTTATGTATGTAGTGGATGTCTAGCTGCTGCTATGGTACGACATTCACCCATGATTTTAAACTAAAATCATTTCCCTATTTTGAAACTTGGTTAATAAAACATTTTGTTGTTTGTTAGACTGAATGGGTGTCTCATTTTCACATGTGACTTGTTCTTTTTTATTTTTTTTGCACAAGATGAGTAGTGCATATAGAAGCTATGGGAAAAGGCATATGAAATGTGGACTATAGGGGTGTCAAATGGGCGGGTTGGGTCAATTTTGAGCTGGTCAAAATGGGTTGAGTCAATAATTGGGCGGGTCAAATGACCAGCCCAAAAGTTACTTGGCTAAGATGGGTTGGGTCAAGATGGGTTAAAATTTGGGTCATAACCCAACCCGCTCAACTCTTATTAAATTTTAATTAATATGTGTTATTTTCTTATAAATTGTATAATTATTAAATAAGGCTTTTTTGCTTTTGTCATGGTCATATTTAAAATATTAAACAAAAAATAAAATTATTTCTAAGATATTTTGACAAACTTACTCATAGATCAATTTGGGCTAAAAATTAGCCCAACTTTAAATGAGTTGAGTCGAGATGGGCTAAGTTCAAAAAATGGGCGGGTCAATAACCAACCCAAACTTGGGCGGGTTGGGCGGGTCATTGGGGCTTGGGCCAAATTTGACAGCCCTAGTGGATTATAATGCTTATAGTACTTGTTAGTCTTAGTCATGAATTTGGACAATCGGCTGCATTTGTTGTAATAAAAACCTGTCTCTCAATAAGTGATTCGGGTAGCATTGCTAGTATAAGTGATGTTATTAATGTTGCACATCGGATGTTGAAGATGATGATTTGGTATACCTATGTCAAGACAAAAGAATAAAGTGCATTAGCTTCCGTGATGTTTGAGCATATTTATTTTGGTTCTCTATCTTAAGTATATTCTAGTCTTATGATCTTGAGTTATCCTTTAGGTGAAGAACATCCCTTTGGCATTTCAGTCCATCACTTTGTATATGAAGTCATTCGTCTTCCCTCTTATAGAGGAAACACATGCTGATTTGTCTTCTAGCTTTGATAAAGTGGCAAGTGCATCGATATGCAAAATATTTTCTATTGAGGAAGCGGAGAGCAGTAAGCCATCTGATAAATGCTTATACATTATTGAGGTGGAAAAGAAAGAGATCAGTAGTGACGGCAGAGCATATGAACCTGAGACGGGGGATCTACTTGCCATTACAGATGTAAGACCAACGTGTGTCGATGATCTAAACAGACCCACAATGTCCTATTTACTTGTTCTGGTTCAACGAGTGACAGATGAGAAAGATTATATCAAGATCAAGGTCTTTTCATCGAGGCCCTTCTTGGTTGAACAGGGCACTTGGAAAAGTCATATAAAAGACTCTTTGTTCTTGGTTTCTCTTATAAATACGACAACAAATACACGCATTTGGAATTCATTGAGCTTCGGACTGGAAAGGCAAAACTCTGAAGTCATTCGGAAAGTACTGGAACCTGGATTTTCTGTGACTGTAAGCTTCATACTTTGTTCACTTGTTATTGTGCTCAAACAGTCTTACCTGAATGATACATCTTCACATTTCCTTATGAATTTTCACGTCACTATTAGATGACCTTTTATCAACCAAATTCTTCAAACTGTTACTTTTTCATTCTGTACATAATATGAAATATTTGGCTTCTTCTATTGCCTTTGCAGGGTAAGGATAAATGTAATCTCTGTTTGCAAGGGGAAGTGTATAGATTATGCAGATCAAAGATCCTTGCAACAAATCAGTCAATCAATCTTAATGATTCCCAACAAGAAGCAGTGTTGAACTGTCTCGCGACAAAATATTGCCATCACGAGAACACGACTAAACTAATCTGGGGTCCTCCTGGAACAGGGAAAACGAAAACAGTTAGTGCATTGTTGTTTCTACTTCTGAGCCTCAATTGCAGAACAGTAACTTGTGCTCCAACTAATGTTGCAGTCCTAGAAGTTTCTAGACGAGTTTTGAGGCTTGTGCTGGAGTCATCTGAATTTTTGACTTACGGTCTAGGGGATATAATTTTGTTTGGAAACAGAAAACGAATGAATTTCGATAACCAAGATGCGCTACTTCATATTTTTCTTGATCATCGTGCTAAAGTTCTAGCAAGGTGCTTTACTCCTGCCTCTGGCTGGAATTACTCATTGCAGTATTTGATAACACTACTTGAAGACACTGAAATGTTGTACCAGTTTTATTCCATAAATGGTCAAGAGGAAGATGCTGATGCCGAACTTTTTCAGGAATATTATAATAATGCTAATTATAATAAACAAAGCCTGAATAAGGAGGACAAAACCCCGAGGTTATGTGCTCAAGACTTCAAGGACGAGTGGAACAAGAGACTTTGGCAAGTAATTTCTAAAACAATAAAAATGAATGATGAAAGTCAACTTGACGGAGGGTTTTCTCGGAAAAAGAAACATTCAAGATCTGTTCCTAGAAAGTGTCATAATGATTTTCATCAAACTAAAGAAAGGTTAAATTTTGAGGACTTTGTGACTAGCAGATTAAATTGCAAACTGGAGGCTTTTACTTTCTATGTTGTTAACTTTGTCATGCACTTACCAACTTCACTCCTCTCCGTAGTGGTGGCAAAAGACATGATCAAAGCTGTAAACTTACTTAACTCACTTAGTAGCTTATTGCAAAGTATTACCTTTAAGGGTAGAAACTTGAAAGAAGTCTTTGTTAGAAATAAAGAAGTGGAGAGACAAGTGACTGGCGACTCTTCTGATGCAGAATTGGCCAAACAAGAGTGCCTTAAGATACTCAAATCCCTTCCTAACAGATTTTTTGAACCTGAAGATGAGTTCTCAATAAAAAATCAAATTTTGAAAAATGCATGCCTGATTTTCTGTACTGCTTCAAGCTCCTTCAAATTGCATGATACAGATGCTGAATTGCTGGTTATTGATGAAGCTGCTCAGCTTAAAGAATGCGAGTCAACTATCCCTCTACAGATTCCTGGTCTCCGTCATGCTATACTCATAGGGGACGAGTGGCAACTGCCTGCCATGGTTAAAAGCAAGGTTGTCATGTGCTACTTTAAATGGTACCTAATTATAAAATTACTGCACAGTAAGAAAGTAAGATGTCGTTTTCTAATTAGGTTTGCGAGGAGGCCAAGTTTGGGCGGAGCTTGTTTGAGAGGTTGGCACTTCTGCGATTCAAGAAACACCTTCTTAATCTTCAGTATAGGATGCACCCGTCAATAAGTTCATTTCCCAATAGAGAATTCTACCAGAATCAGATTGTAGATGCTCCAAATGTCAGAAGTGCAGGATATCAGAAGCAATACCTTGAAGGTGAAAATTATGGTGCTTATTCTTTTATCAATGTAGCATGTGGAAACGAAGAAGTCGTTGATGGGCATAGCATCCGGAACATGGTAGAGGTAGCGGTAGTTTGTGAGGTAGTTGCCAACCTCTTCAAAGGTATACTAAGTTTGATTTAATGGCATTATCAAGTGAAGATGCACAATAGATCCATTCCAAAATTATTGGTTTCATGATTTTTTTCCCTGTTACAGGATTCATTGCCTCGGGAGAAAGGATTAGTATTGGTATTATATCACCATACAATGCTCAAATTGCTGCAATCAAAGAGAACCTTGGAACTAAATATAGTACTGATGATGAGAGTGACTTCTCGGTGGATGTCCGATCAGTTGATGGTTTTCAAGGAGGTGAGAAGGATTTAATAATAATCTCAGCGGTACGCTCCAATGCGAACAGATCAATTGGCTTCCTTTCTAATAGTCAAAGGGTTAATGTAGCACTAACTAGAGCAAGGTATTTCTTTGTTTCAAGATACTTTGAATTTATTACTCCCCGGGGATTGTCCATGGTTCTGTAAGAAGCTTGCTTTTTGCAGGCACTGCCTCTGGATATTTGGCAATGAAGCAACATTAAAAAGCAGCGGTTCTGTTTGGAAGAAACTTGTACATGATGCTCGGGTTAGGGGCTGCTTCCGTGATGCTCAGAATGACAAGGACTTGGTGAAAGCTATGGCAGCTGCCTTGATAGATATTGACCTTTTTGACATTAAAATACGCCTTTATTCAGTACTTTTTCAAGGAACAAGGTGGAAGGTATGCTCCTTGAGTTTCTAAAGCAGAAATTCTCCTAAATCAACTGGCAATGCGCTTCTACTTACTTTATTTTCATTAGAAAAATGTCTTTGTACTCATTATTATCTAAACTCTTGTCCTATTTGTGCCACTTTCTTATTCTCCAACAACAACAAACCTAGTGTAATTCCACAAGTGGGGTCTGGGGAGGGTAGTGTGTAAGCAGACCTTACCCCTACCTTTGCAAAGGTAGAGAGGCTGTTTTCCCTTGTGCAAATTTTGTCACAGGACGTGAGTAAGCCTTCAATAGAATTAGAACCTTACACCTAAGTAATGCTGAGCGAAGTGCAACTACTAGGCTGGACACCAATCCTGGGACACAAAATTCAAGATGTTATTGAACTGTGTGCATAATTAATAGTTGAAGGAAATATTATGTAATGTTTGAAAGTTTGATAGAGAAAGTATATAAACAAAGGTGAGTGACTTAGAGAAATATCATATCTAATTTAGACTTGATTAGTAAAATAAATTACATTCTTAAAACTGTGTAAATATATAAAATAACTTATCATTGGAATAGTGTCCAACTTTTTAGGACATATCAATAAAGAGTGCATTAAAATTGAAATGGAGATAATAGGCTTTTTATTTTTTGTAATTTCTTTTAAATTATGTGTCAATCGATGAGGACTAGAGCTAAGGCAATACATAAAGACCAGTGAAAGCAATGCCTTTCTCTATATGAAGAAGATGAATTGAGTAACTACAGCAAGTTATAATTACTTTTTGCTTGTTATAAACTCATGTTTTAGGGAATTGTTTGCGCT
>MU748085.1:3794-34259 GCA_026770625.1 Nicotiana glauca | reverse complement strand
TCCCAAGTGGCGACTCTGAATTTCTTAATAAAAGAATCCCGTTTCAATTGTCCTTTGATTGGAAAAACTCTTTTTCTGTTTATATCCCTTCGCAGGGGTGTAAGCGCCGTTAAAAAGAGGTGTGACAAGTGCAGAGCAATAGTGCAGACCTTTGTAAAATTGTGCGGTAGCAAATTGTTTACCTTAAAAATGGAAATTACAATTAATTTGATTTTGTGGTTCTAAAAATATGTGATCTATTTTTATGCTAGTTATTTAAGCAATAGATTTTAAGTAAAAGATTTGGAAACAAGATAAGAGCAAGGGATCAAGGTGATAACCAAACCGGTTATTTGATAATCGAGGCCTCGAGCCTTCCTGTTCGGGGCCTCGGAGTCGAGTTTGATGTCTCGCCAAGGGTAATCGGTGGAAGGCTAACAATTTTAATAAAATCAATGATGGATATTTATGTCCAATTATAAGCAATAAATGAATAACAATAAATAGAACACAATGAATATAAGCAATAAATGAAAGTAATGAGATAAAAAAAAATATGTTAGAGAGCAGAGAGACTGTTCTAGTTTATTTTGTCTTGAATATATGATCCCTTTACAAAGTTACAAGGGTCCCCTTATATATGAGGGGGGAATCTCAACATAGTAAAAATTCATTCATTACAAAGATATGGGGTTGGTAATACCATTTAATGCCTTGATTCGTTTTTGGACTAGTCCACTAGACTTTGTCAGCTCTAGTCACGTGCATTGGGAACCTCACATGGATCCACCAAAACCACTAATTTACACTGCTTCGAGGCCGTTCGTTGCTGACACTACCTCGAAGTCGATCACTGTGAACCCTTAAAGTCGATCACTGAAAACCATCGAGATGCCTTGATGATCGTAAAATCGAACCGCTGATTTCTACCGTATACAGATAGTCCCCGTTTTCTCTAGAAAAAAGTGATAGGAAATGGTTTTGAATTCCTACTCCTTAAGCATCATCATCGTGACTTCATCATATCAGAGCATTAAATGTCGTAACTCAAAAGCTGCACAAGGTTCATCGTCAACATGACTATCGAGAAGCCCAGGAACCGCTTATTGGTTCATCCTTTCTACTATCTATATGGCTTCTATAAATGCCTCAATTATTTGATAATTCACACTTTTATAACACATTCAAGCTTTCAGGGCCAAGGCCATCACATTTCACATTCTTTCTTCTTCTGTTCTTGATTCCTTACTTACTTACTCAGAAAGGCCTTCCACCACCATGGTTAGAACCTATAAAATAGAGCCTCGAAAAGAGGATACTGCCTCTTCATCCCAAACATCCAAAGGCAAAACCAAAGTGATACTCACCATTGAACAGTGTACCCCTACCGAGTTCAATATGGCGAGCGGTTTTTCCGTCGATAGACCCTCATTTACACTGGGTCAATGCGAACACGTGTCTCTGAGCCCCTGGTTGGACGTGGTGCAGTTCCTATCGAGGAGACCATTGATGACGGTTCCAAAGGGTCCGGGGCCAAAGATTTTTAGGGATAAGATTTTCCCCTTGGCGATATGAAAGCCCGGGGTGGCCTTAATTTGAGTCCTCGGTCCTCACTCGCAGAATACATGGATGCTCAGGATCCAAAGGCTACCAACGTGGAGAGTCCTCCCAAAGAGGGAGATGATCTTAACACCTTCCTCGATGATGTCAGTGAGGATATTGATCTCGATGCTCCCAACACTATCGAGGAAGAAGAGAGGTTCCAGCAAACAGTGATAGCTTTTTATGTTCACTTTTCTAGTCTCACATAACTTTCCTCATTGTCATGACTCTTTTGTTTCATTGTAGGCTAAAAATATGTATGATAACGCCTTCTCTAGCCTCTAAGACGATCTTTCATACCGTAGAAATGAGATTGAGAAGCTCACCTCGGGGATGCAGGAGTCAGAGGCCTCCTCTACCCGGAAGGAGGAGGAGTTAAATAAGCTTCGGGTGAATTTGGAGGGAGCGCTCCGAGAAAAGGCTTGCCTTGCTGAGCAAGTAACTTGTTGTTTATAAATTCGCTTTCTATTCTCATAATTTGATGTTTACTAAATTATATTTTCCTTTGCAGATCGGGTAGAAGGATGTTCTCATGGGAGACTTCGGGAAGAAGTTGTTGCTATGAATACGGAGATCCTCGAGCTGAGGAGGTGAAACAAGGTTGTGACCTCGGAGTTGGAATTGACCCAGGGTCTTCTTTGAAATACTCGAAAGGAGGTTGTTGTGCTATCTACAGCCAAGTTCGATTTCAAGAGATATCAGAGGAGGCCGAGAAAAATCTAACATGGACTGTCACTACGCTCGTGCAAAGCTAAGGAGGCAACCGTTAGAAGAATCTAATGTTGAAGGTGCCGATCTCTCAAATAAGATCGAGAAGGCCCGTGATTTGGATGAAGAGTTAGCATTCTTAGTCACTTTGGATGAAGATCCTGGAGATGGTTCAGAAGGTAGTGGCGATAAAGAGTAGGCATGTATCGCCTTTCCTTATCTTTTTTCTTTTTGTGTATAAATTCCCGGGGAAACAAGTCTTGTAAAGGTGTCCCTTACAAACATATTTTTGGTGAAGTAAAAAAAAGATTTTTTATTTCCATCCTTGTGTTCTTTATATTTCAGCAATCATGCAAAATTCAGTCTTCGAATTTTAATGTCGATTCTTAGAAGTCCACATTTGAGGCCAATCGGGACCCTCGAGATAGGGCACCATCTCGAGATTAGGTCGATAGCTCCTTTGGGACTGGTGCTTATAATGGTAGAAATCCTCAGAATCCCAATTATTTCCCAAGCACTGCGTGATTGCGCTATTCATGCGGTACGGTAGTGAGGCCCTAGGGTGGTCCCACCAGTACATTTCCCAAAAAGTGGTGTTTTCATGGCCAGACCTAATTGGTCTTCTGGATAGGCGAACAGTTACTGTTTACCTCTATATATGCATTTGCTCATTTCTCAACTAGGGATTCTGTTGCTCTAGGTAATTGCCCCTCTCATAGAACTTTTGTTATTTGTGCTAGTTCTCTCATCATTTCAACTCAAAGTCTTTGCCCAAATCTTCATCCCGCTCTTCCTATTTTACTGTAGCGATAACTGCTACATCGAAATCCGTTCATCAAGGAGAGGAGAGTTCTGCCTCTATTCCACGTCCGGTTGGTGGTACATCGTAGGTATCTGGTGAAGGGACCTCAAGGCACTTTGTCTTGAGGAGATACTTTATGTTGGAGAGACCTTACAACGTTCAAGGGCATCGGGAGCATGCATTAAGGTTCATCTCCTCAATAGGGGAAGAACATCTCGAGATGATTAGGAAAGACTGTAGATGGGGAGAAGAAGTGGTACTGCAGGCACCTTCCCCGAAGGAGAGCATCATGACCCATGTCAACATGTATACGTATCCCTTTATGTTAGGCTCCCCTGACAGGGTCATGCTTGATTTCTGTAGGAGGTATCAAGTTACCCTGGCGCAGTCTCACCCATCCCTTTAGAAGATAGTGCTGATGATAAGGCACTTTGCAAATAAGGTCGGGCTCAAATTCACCCTCAGCCATCTCATTAGATTATATCGACCTCTGCATTACCGGGGCCTGATTACTCTGCGGTGTCGATCCACCCGGTCCCCTATCGGTAACGATGAAGAGGATGAGGACCGAGGGTGGATGAGACAGTTTGTTCAATCACGAACAATCAATATTATCCCTGGAGAGTTTTTTCCATCCACTGAGAAATGGAATTTCACACGTAAGTTGTATACTTGTAATTTTATCGCTTTTTTCATAGTGTAGGAAGGCTCCATAAAGACATATATTTATTTTTATTTTATTTTATTCTCTTAAATGATTCCTTGGCTTCCGAATGAGGTTCCTGACCTGGCTGAATGGTCTCGTAAGCTGGCAGCTTGCTCGACCTATGATGAGCGCAAATGGTGAGACATGTCCAAGGGGAGATAGGAGGCAAAGCATCATGGTTGGTGGTTAGTGGTTTGTTTCTTTAGAAAGGTACTTTCTTTTTACCACACTAACTCTGTTGCCGTAGGTGTTGGATGTTTTTCCGACATAAGGCTGTGTCCCTTGGGGTAGGAGGAGATATTGTTGACCTCGGGGTTGAGGATCGATAGTAAACAGAAAGACTCTTTGAGGTGTGAGGATGATCGCGGTGGGGCGAGTCCTTCCTTGAGGTTCAAAAGAGATGATTGGCTGATCTTCTGGCTTCGGAGGCCTCTGCTTTCGAAAAAACATTTATCGTTCCATCGAAGGTACTTCAAGAGACAAGGGTCATCCGACGCCTCCCTCTTCTCCTACCAAAGGAATTTTGGGGGTAACTAAGCCATCAGATGTATGCTCGACCTTTGGTGATGCTCAGCAACTTAGATCCATGGTAAGTTTTGGTAGCTGGTATACACTCCTTTCAATTTTGCGTCTTTCTTATTGATCATTCTTTAGCAGGCCTTTAACAAGATTAAGTCTGAGATGCTTTGTCATGAGGCCAGGCTGCAAAAAGCTTTGGATGGGGAGAAGTCCCTTAGGATTCTTTGCACGAAAAAGGAAGAGGAGCCGGTATACATGTTGTATGAGGTGGATTGATGCCAGAACTATGAAAGCCATCTCGAAAGGCAGGTAACCTACACTTCGTCTTGATGTATTCCTTCTTCTGCTTTCGGAGATTAATATTCTGATATTTCAGTTGAAAAACAAAATAGAGGAGCTAGAACAATTTTGGGGCGAAGTTGGACAAGCCAAGTGCGAGTATGATGAGTTGAGGGCTCAGGTGGACGTTCAGGCTTTAGCGGAGAAGGGTTCTATGGCTAAGGCTTCTGCCTTTGAGGTTTAACTTTTCTTAACTCGTGATATCAGCTTGGTTCGAACAGATATTATTACAAAGATCGAATTTGAGCTTTTGAAGATAAAGGTCGAGGTTGTGGATGCTTAGCTGAAGCCGTACTGAGCCGAACCAAGGCTAACAAGAAAGTGGCATTCTATTTTAAAGATGCTACTGATGCTCGAGCTAAACAGAGAAGGGATATTGATCGTGAGAGGAGGAACAAGGAATATGCTCAATATAAATCTCGAACGAAAACCCATGAGGAGATCGATGCTAGGGGTTTTGATCTCTCGGAAGAGGTGAAGCGGGCAAAGGCAGACGAACATAGCACTAAGTTACTTCTGTCCGATGCCAAGGATAGTGAGGATGGGGCTAATGGGTCATAGTCCCCAAGGGGGACGTAGATTTCCTTTTCTGATTCTGTATATAGTACTTTCAAAGTACGTTGTAAATAAAGCTTGAATTATTTCACATACGTATTGAAAACAAAATCTTGCGACTTTGTTTTTTAAGTACCTTTCAATGTTTTTTATCCATCAAGAAGATGCGGTTTTTGAGTTAAAAGGAATCCTTTGATTCATAGTATATTCCTGGGGCTTATTCGGCTGGCCCATAGGCTCTTACGTGCTTTGGTCGATAGGACTTTTTAATGTAAGCTGGCACCTTAGGCTCTTATGCTTTCGCCCTTAGGCATATTTAGTTAACAGTTTCTAGTTCAGTCTCCAAGTCGGGTTTTGACTCGAGCTCATTTGACCCTCAAGTTTTTGAATTTACAGTTGGCCCTTAGGCTTTTACGCATTGGGTCGGTACGAACTTTTAATGTAAGGTTGCGTCAGTGGCTCTTAAGCTTTAGGTTGGTACGACCTTTTATATGGGCCGGAGACAGTGGCTCTTATGCATTGGGTCAGTACGACCTTTAATATATGCTTTATTTTTCCCTCGTTAAGGAATTTTGAAGTTTTGTTTGCCCGACTCTTCAACAATTTGATAAAACCTTGATTGTGAGCAGTTACATGGCGATGATCGAGCACCTCGAGAGGTTTGGCTCGGTGGCTGAGTATCTCGAAGCCTGTAGTTAGGAGCTGACATGGCCGAAGCACTTTTGCCTATGTCGAGGGTAGCCTGTTTAACCGGTTCTATTAGAAGTATTTTCGAAGTAATTGAAGGCTTGTATTTTTATAGCGACAGTCGGGCATCCCTGACTCGCATTAGTTTGGCTGGTACAACATTGTGACCATAGTCATTTGTGTTTGGTCGGATCCTTTCAGTCCCTGAGTGAAGTAGTTTCGGTGTCTACATCGAGGGTATGACTTTTTAGGGGTCTTACAAGTTTGATATATAGCCTTAACTTTAAGATCAAGATTATGCCTTTAGTAAGGTCTTACAAGTTTTACATGCTTTTGAGCTCTTACAGTTTTGGCTACTTGGTACAAGTAGGGTTCATGCCTTATTTGCGGTCATACAGAGATTGTCACTTGGTACAAATGTGATTCATGCCTTTCTGGAGGTCTTATAGATATTTTCATTGCCTTAGATAGGTCTTACGAGATCGAGGTTGCCCGCATGCGGTCTTGTGGCCTCAGGTTTTGGTAAGTCGATGAGGGTGGCGATTGGCGGCTGTTCCTAAGTCATCAAGGGTTTCTTGGCTTAGGAGAAATTACTTGTAAACTTCGTATTGCCTCATTGAGGGCTTACAATCTTGAGGTTTCTGACCCCAAGGCCATGTGGACTTGAGTTTTCGATGCCAATCCCCCAATGTTCGGGATGTTTTTGGCTCTGGAGCTCTTTTTGTGACCTTAATTTTGCCTCATTGAGGGCGTACGAGTTTGAAGCTCCGACCCGGCAGTCGTATTTTTTCGAGTTGTCGATGCTAGTACCCGAGTGTTCGGGACGTTTTTTACAAAGGGGATGTTTTTGCGAAAATATCGAGCTTCTTTGAAAAGCCAAATGCTTTTGGAAAGTGTTCTTTGATTACTTCATGTCTTTGTTGTTAAGGGCTCAATAATTCTATACGGCACGGTTCATTCGACTGTTTTGTCATGCCCCAACCTCGGGAGGCGCGATCGGTGCTTGATCGAGTGAATCCAACCAAGCAAGCCTTATCACACACTTCCTACCCCACTCTTTATTAATAAGATAACCATGTTCCCTTTTTTTTATTTAGGCAAGGAAAGGTGGTATATTCAACAATGATAGTTCATTCCATATTGCAAGCTTAAACCATAGATAAAGTTAATTTCCGGAATTCCCATAAAGTTACAATTTATAGATAGCAGGGGTTTATAATTACAACATAGTTCATGAGTCCCACAACACCCATACATATGTCTACGGAGCCTCTAAAGATACAAAAGATGAGTACGACAATGCCGACAATAAGGCCCCGGCTATACCTCAAAATGGAAATCCACAACAACAAAAGATATACAATACAACCCCTTGAAGGATGAAGGGGATTACCAAGACTTTGAGGAGAAGGTACCCTGCTACGCGCGATTAGCACTATCCGCAATGGAGTCACCTACATTCATTTAAAAATATAGCGCCCCCAGAAAAAGGGACGTTAGTACCATAGAATAGTACTAGTATGTATAACTAAACACCATTTTACTAGAAAGAACTATCAATCAAGAACAAGAAAATCACAAGAGAAGTTCAAAGGTTTTAACCGGACACCATATCATCACATAAATGAACCATAATCTTCCACATAATTTCCATAACTCGATTTGGTGCATTTCTTCCACATACTCATCACTATTCTCAACACCACCGCTATCTTGAGTGGAGTCCAATCACGACCCGATCGGCTAGGTCGCCTCATTCGAGACATGTACCTCAGTCATCAATTCATTTCCCTTTTTTCAAAATTTAACATTTTGAACATCACCACCATGTGTGCGGCATGGTGTCCGACCACGGCCCGATCGGCTAGGCCGCCTTACCTAGGCATTGTTCCTTTCTCATTATTCGTCTCATTTAAATCTTTATTTCACAAACATTATATCCATTCATTGACACTTAGGGCCACGATTATTACATCTTTTCCATTTCCAATGTACATCTAGCAATTTGTGATCATAGTCACATACAGAAGCAATTCAAGTGGCAAACACAAGTAGGATTTCACATAGTTAGCACGACAACCTCAGTCTTAATCTTGGCTTATAGCCCAGGCATGTCAATACATGATTTGTATTCTTCACACATCTTTAAATATCAAGGATAGTTTATTACACACATTAAGGCACATTCTTCATATTGGTATATATATAGTTGCAAACCAATTCATATGAAATAACAATCGGTACATCAACAAGTTCTAGTCTTACCACGTTTGCGTAATCGCCAACGGAGCTCAATTTCTAGTAAAGGGGGGTTTTAGCCATACATACCTCAATATAACTTTCCTTAATCCTTACAAAATTCCGGAACTCTTAGCACTTCGTTCTATTGTGTAAGAATTACAAATTGAACCGAGAATTAGAGACGAGATTGAAATTCTAGCTTAATTCGAGCATATCATCAAACACTAAAGGTGCATTGTGATCTTAGGCCCTTTTTGTGAGGAATTTCTATCGTTTTATACCCCCAATTGCCTTTTTTTAAGTTTTCTACCTTCCAATATCCTATGGTGTGATATGCATGCAAGAATTTCATTCTTATACTCATAAATTACTTTACTAGTGAACCCTTATAGCTAAGTATAGAAATAAGAGATGAGGGGATGAATCTTACCTCTTGGGAATAAAACTTTAGGTGTCTTCACTTGATTTTATTCAATGTTTTAGCAAGGTTAAAGGAGTAATTTATGTGAGACACTTTCCCTCTCTAAGACCCCCTCTCTCTTTCTAAAAGCATCAGATAATATGCTCAAAATGAGCTATAACACCGAATATATCAATAGGGGGTCGGGTTTAAAAATTATAAAATTGGAGCCCCGAGTTAGGTTTGCGATCGCAAAGTGGAAATGCGGCCCGCAGAATGGACCGCAAAAGTGCTCCCAAAATCTGGTCCTTCTATCTGGGTTTGCGGTAGAAATGCGGTCCGCATACCCATTCAGCAGTCGCATAATGCACCGCAAAACTGCCCTTTACAAAATTTCAAGATAATTATGCGATGACTATGCGGTCCGCATATCAGTTATGCGATCACATAATAGATCGCATTTTTGACCTCAAATTTGACTAACACACCGACGCACCTTGCGATAGAAATGCGATCTTCATACTTGATTTGCGACTGCATTCTGGACTGCATAATAACACTTTTCTGGAAAACTTTGATTCTTGATTTTTAAATGCTTAGATCAGTACAAAGGGTCTGAACCGTGGCTCGCAAGCTCACCGCAAAGAATTTTACACCTTCCTAACATATATTCATAACTTGGCACTACGAGCTTCTAAGCTTTGAGTACAAGTTTTCACGGGGCCTTACACGTTTGGCCCAGTACATTATTTTCCTACCAGGACCCTATTTAGCATATCTTGGCTTCTCCGAGGAGGTTATCTTTCAGGGGGATGCCCCCAGTATTCACAGTTGATTGAAGAGAAGCCTTAAATACTTGAAGTCTTCCTTAGGTAGCATATAGATGTTGCCTCATTTAAAACCTTGCCGGTAAAACCCTTTTCGGGATAAAAACCCGATCGAAGGAAATGAGTGCAACGTGTGCTTTAAAACCTTAAGATCTTCGAATTGGAAAGTGCTTCGACCCTTTTGATCAGATACCTACACTCAATTTAGTATAATATGTAACTGACAAAGGGAGATGACCATACCTTAGTGTCGGCGGTGCTTCAGGCCTCAATGTGATTTAATCGCTTGTTAGTACGGTCCTTCATTTTGTTCAGTCAGGTATAGTCGAGAGTGTAGCTTTCTATCTCTAATTCATCATTTGCTTATCATTTAGCTCCTTCGATGTGTTATATCGTGCACCGCGAACATCTCTTTTGCTGCATGCTGCTCCACATAAACGATTTTTATCTCATCCTTTGTTGGAAATTTCATCATTTGATGGAGGGTGGATGGTACTGCTCTCATAGAGTGTATCTATGGCCTACCAAATAAGGCGTTATATCGTATGTCTCCTTCGATGACATCGAATTTGGCATTTTTGGGTTGTGCCAGCCACGTTGGGTAATTTCCTCTTTCATTGTTTCGCTCACCATGCTGAAACCATTAAGGACTCGAGAGGCGGGTACAATTTGGACGATCAGTCCAAGCTGCTTTACTACATCTACATGATAATATTGACCAAGCTACCTGGATCCACAAGTAAACATTTAATTTGAAATGTATTTACAAGAAAAGAAATTACCAGTGCGTCATTGTGATGCTGAGTCAAGATCTCGATGTCCTCATCGCTGAATGTGAGTGCATCCTTGGGAATGTAACCTTGCATTTGCTTTTCTATGGTGATGGATATTTTGTTCTTCTGATTATGGGTTCTTGTGGAGCATCGATGCCTCCCAAGATCATGTGGATGACATGTTGCGGCTCATTTGTTTGTTCTTCTTGGCCTCCTCCCTTTCTCGGAACTGATTTTTGGCCCGGTATCTGAGGAATCCTCGGAGGTGACCCTTGCTGAGTAGTCGGTCTACTCCTTCCCAGAGTTGATGGCAATCCTCGGTCCTATGGCCGTGCGTGTTGTGAAACTTGCACACTAAGTTATGGTTTTTTTGTGAAGGGTTTGATTGCACGGGCCTTGTCCAACTGGTGTCTCTGATTTTACTGATGGCGAATATGATGCCTGAAACATCGACATTGAAGTTCTATTCCGACAAGTGAGGTACTTCCATCAGCCATGTGTGCCTATCGAGTCCAGCTCTGCTGACAAGTCCCTGGGGGTGCTGGACTCGATCCATTCTTCGGTCATTGCAGGGTATGTTACGTCTTGGGGCATTTCTTCTATCTTAGGTGTATGGTTGGTATCTCTCTTTATTCGGCTTTGACTCCTTTGTTGGAAGCCTTTTAGGACATACCGAGCCCGAGGGGTCTCCTAGTTGGTCATCTTCGACCCTGATCTTCGATTGGTAATGATTGTGGACGTCCGGCCAAGTCACGGTGGGATATTCTACTAGGTTTTGCTTTAGTTGCTTTGAAGCTACCGAGCTTCACTCGTTCAACCTTGGGTGAAGGCCTGCACCACCCAGTCATTGGAGACTGGTAGTAGTTCCATTTGTTCCATTTTAAAGCGAGATACGAACTCTTGCAGCATTGCGTTCTCCCTTTTCTTGATTTTGAATATGTCGAATTTCCTTGTAGCTACCTTGATGGCACAAGCGTGTGACTTTATGAAAGAATCTGCCAGTATGGAAAATGAGTATATAGAGTTAGGAGCTAGGTTGTGATACTACATCATGGCCCCTTTCGAGAGTGTCTCTCCGAATCTTTTTAGTAGTTGGACTCGATCTCGTCGTCCTTTAAGTCGTTTCCCTTCACCGCACAAGTGTAAGTAGTGACGTGCTCGTTGGTGTCCGAGATTCTCTTGTACTTCGGAAGGTCAGGCATTTTGAACTTCTTTGGAATGGATTTTGAAGCAGCTTCCTGAGGGAATGGCTTTTGTACAAACTTCTTGAAATCTATACCCTTCAGAACCTGGGGTGCGCCTGGAATTTGGTCAACCCTAGATTGTAGGTCTCTACCTTCTTGTTGTTGGCCTCTATCTTCTTCTCACTTAAATTGATCCTCCTTGTGAGTTCCTCGAGCATCTTTACAATGGATGGGAAAGAGCCAACCCATTGTTCCTTGATCTTTCTGGTACCTGCTCGGCTCGGGGAGACGGTTCCGGTGCTACCGTGCTGGGGGTTTTCTGGTGACTTTGCAGCTGATCAATTGCCAACTGTTGTGCCTATAACATTTCGAAAATAACGTGAAGACTAACCTCTTGTTCTTCCGTAGCTAGGAATTTTTGGACTTCTTGATGATCTCCTTCATGTACGATCCTATTAGTGTGGGAGCTTATATCGATGTGTTGGGCATCGCATGAGATCGCGTCCACCGGAATTGGTTTTGGTTCATTCTCAGGGTTCCGTGGTGGTACACCAACACATAGAACATCCACACTGTTATCTCCATGGTCCTCAAGATTGTTGTTTAATGAGTTAGACATTTTGACATGAAATCGAAGATCTTAGACAAGAAAAAGTATGAATGATAACTTGCATTGATGAGTGAACAAGCAAGAAAATAATCACTATTATTTTTAGCCCCACAGTGAGCGTCAAACTGCTTACCTTAAAAATGGTAATTACAATTAAATTTGATTATGTGGTTCTAAAAATACATGATATATTTTTATGCTAGTTGTTTAAGTAATAAATGCTAAGTGAAAGATTTTCAAACAAGATAAAAGCTAGGGAGCAAGGTGATAACAAATCAACTGTGCGATAATCGGGGCCTCGAGCCTGCCTATTCGGGGCCTCGAGGTCGAGTTTTATGTCATGCCGAGGGTAGTTGGTGGAAGACTAACAGTTTTAGAAAAATCAATGACGGCTCTTTATGGCCAATAATAAGCAATAAATAAGAAACAATAAATAGAACACAATGAATATAAGCAATAAAAGGAAGTAATGAGATCAAGAAAATATGTTAGAGAGTAGAGAGAAAGTTCTAGTATTTTGTCTTGAATATCCGATCCCTTTACAAAATGACAATGTTCCCCTTTATAAATGAGGGGGATTCCCAACATAGAACAAATGCATTCACTAGAAAGATATGGGGTCGGTACAGCCATTTAATGCCTTGATTTATTTTTTGACTAGTCCACTAGATTTTGTTAGCTCTAGTCACGTGCCTTGGGAACCTTACATGGATCCACCGAAACCACTAATTTACACTGCCTCGAGGCCGATCATTGCTTACACTACCTCTAAGTCGATCACTGAGAACTCTCGAAGTCGATCACTAGAAACCCTCGAGATGCCTTGATGATCGTGAAATCAAATCGCCAATTTCTACCATGTACACATATGCACAACATCAGTGAGGTTGTTGTATTATGGCCGCACTTGAAAAAGTGTGGCCCACAGAATTTGTTTCCCACTGAAGGACCAACTAATAGAGTGCTGCTGCATTCGACCCTCTAACCATGCATAATCTCTTAGTATAAATAGAACAAGAGCCACCATTTTATACTTTTCACACTCTTCACATTCAATGTTACTGTAAGAGAATTGCCTGAGATCCTGCACTTTCAATTACACATAACCATTCACACTACCTTGGATCTTAGCACACTTACACTATCGTATGCTTCACTTCATGTTAATTTTATTTTTATTGTATTTTTTTAAATATATTCTTCATTTGTAACTTCTTCTTAGGCCATGTGTTATTACATTCTTTAAATGTATCCATGTGGGGTAGTTAGTACTGGGAAATCGATAAATTGTGTATCAATTGGGTCGGATTAACTGATTTTCATATCTATACCATGTTTACAAGTAGAATTGCACGAAATTTTTGCATAATCTAGGTATACAAACCTGACCCGCTTTTGTCCTAGACTGTGCAAACCGCACTTGAAATTGTATGGTCCGTAATCTGTTAATTAGGGTAACCTGGTTGAATTTCTATTAGTGTGGACGCACTTTATCCGTGCAAACCACAAATTTTGTTAAGAGGACGCATAAATGGTCCGCATAGATAATTAAAGTCTTGCCCTCTGAGCATCTCAAGAGAGGACCGCAAAAATAATTGTACGGACCGCTGATGAATTCTGCAGCCACGGAAGGTCTCCATACTATCAATCAGAGAGGGAGCACCTGAGCTCCCAGCATATTTATGCTGAAGTGCGGCCATATTTGGAATTGTGCGGCCCGCACTTCCATTTTGCGGACTGCACTTCAAATTGTGCAGACTGCACTCTCTCCTTTTCTACTGCATGTTTAAATAACAGAAACCTCATTGTTTCTCTATTGTCCTCACATACTTATATGAGTCTTAACTGTTTGAAACATGAATTTTAGTAGATAAATCTTATTGCGCATATACAGAAGTAGTATGATCATGAGGTCGAGGTGAATCTACCAAAGGGAGAAGAGAATCTTCAAGGGGCAGGGGAAGAGGTGCCTTGCACCCAAGTGTGCATAAATCAATATCAATGAAAAGAACAACATGCCGAGGGAGAGGTAGAGACCTCTCAGAGTCTAGCTCATATGACCCATCTCGAGAAGCCTCCGAGGGGAATTATGTTACATTATCGGTGGAGCACACTGAAGAACAATCCAGGCCACAGAGGTAGTGTGAGCCTCTAGATGTGCCTTCTACATCCCATATCACTTCCCATGGTTTGGAGAGTGATAGTCATGAGTTCAATGCAGTTGTTGCAGGCTCTAAGTTTGATGATACCCCGAATGATGGGAGAGGGGAATCTGGTGCACAGGCAGGAATGGCAAGATCAAAGAAGAAGGTTGTCTGGGAAGATAGATTCTTGAGCTTGCGAGCATTGTTAGACTTCCGAATTTAGTGGAAGGAGAGATAATTGACCCATGAGCGAAAATTCCTTCTCAAAGACTTAGACAAGTACAACCCTGCATACTTAGAGAATTTTCCTAAAAAAATGGGTAGATGCAGTTTACGAAGAAATTGGTGGATGTAAAGGAGCATCTCATCCGGGAATTCTATGCAAACACAGCGTGTATTATCAGAGGGACAAATATCACCAAAGTGCACAACTTGAAAGTGAAGTTTGATCAGCACGCTTTGAATGTGTACTTGGGGTTTGATGATGTGGAGCGAAGGAGTACTTAGAGAAGTTGGCTCGGAAGCAGGAGGCTAGGACATGGCTCATGGAGATCTTGCACAGGGACCTAGTCCTCCTTAGATTGATGTCAGGGTGCCAATCCTTCGAAACACTTTAGGCTTTGAGGCTAAAGGGTGCAGACCTTTGTATGCAACGAAATTGGCCCATGCCTAATTTTAAAAAATATTCCATTGGCAAGGGCAGTGTTAGTGGCTTCTATTATGGCCGGGTACCCGATCAATGTGGGTGCCCTGATGCCGGCCAACATCTCCCTCGTGGAAAAGCAAGGTAACACCTCTTACCCCTACCCTAGCATTATTACTGAGTATCTGATAGATGCCAAGGTGGAGCCCAGGCCATTTGACACCATGGTCAAGCTGACAAGGCCATTTGACACCAAGGTCAAGCCGATAGGGCCATTTGGGTGGTACAAGGTGCAAGATCCGACGAACCCAAAGAAGAGCATTCATCCTTCTACTACTGCTCGCCAGATTGATGAGCCAATAGTGGTAGCCACCGATCCTTCTAATATTCCATCTATTTCGGCTGAACCTTCTACTAGTGCAACAACTGTTATGTCCGAGCTACCATCCTCACCTCCTACTATAGCTCTTGTTATAGTGCCTACCCCAGATCTGAGGCATGTGCTCATGCCTACAAGCCATTTATCCCCTTGGGGGGTCTCCTAGACAATGGCGAACCACAATAACTTGATGTAGACAGCTACTTCAAAGTTGTCTTAGATCTCTAGTGCTATTTCAGGGCTGCTATCTTCACATGCGCCCCTAGATTCCTATAAGATAGTGAGCACAGTGTTCGATAACCAGAAGGTCATCATGGATACTTTGGTACAGCATGGTGCTGTGATCGAGAGGTTGACCAAGTAGGTAATGAAAATGAGAAATACACAGGTCAACAACAAGTCAGTTGATACACTTTGAGCTGAGGTGACCCCGATAGCTGAGGCAGGAGATCTGCCTTTTGACATATTGTTATACCCCTCCCAGACTCACCCAGCTCCATCTTCTCATAATGCTTCCATTGCTTAGACTGAGGAGTCGTGCCTTGCCTCCGACACTGATGAGGCAGTGCGTGATATGTTCACTTCTCCGGGCGCTCTCATACTTAATGATGATATTCAGTAAGATGAGTCGGCTAGGACTGGTGTTGTTGGTGACACTGTGATGACTGAGGACACTTAGGGAGTTTCTTCGCCTGCTCTACTTTTTTATCTTATCTTGTTAAGCATTGGGGGTACTGCATATTTTTCTTCGGAGGTGGAGCATACTTGATAAATTTGACTACTTTGGAATGTAATAATTTGATGATTCTACTTTGTAATTTATATTTAGAAGTTGTTACTTTCATTAGCTTGTTTAGTTGTTTATCTTTAATTGCATTTGTTTTACTAGTTTTTACGTTTTCTTATTAGTGTTGATAATAAACCTTTGGATTTCTTAATACCACGGTTCTTTCCAAATGTCACGACACCGGTTCGCCCTCCGTAAACTATCATGACGGCACCTAGTCTATATGACTAGGTAATCCTAACAATTTCGGAAAAAAGAAATGACCGAATAAAACAAATGAAACTTGCGGAATAAACCTAGTGAAGATTTAAATATACCGCTCGGCATATACAATACAAACTCTCAAACTGAAATTACATTTCGAAAAACCCAAAATCTCATGAAATCACAAGTTGTGGAAATAACTACAGTGTTCTAACTTCAGAGTGTCTTAACAAAAGTAAATACAGAAGGGCTAATACTATAAGAGAGAATTGAAAGGGACTCCTCTGTCTGCGGAAGGGGTAGACATACCTCGAAGTCTCTGATGGATCACCCTGCCTCAAGTGTAGTATGGCTGAGTTGAAGTACCTGAATCTGCACATGAAAAACATGCGTAGAAAGGGAATGTGTATACCACAACGATACTCAGTAAGTTCCAAGCCTAACCTCTATCGAGTAGTGACGAGGAAGTTCAGGGACCAACTGATTTATAGCTGAAAAATGAGATAAACAGTGTAGAATACAACAATATAATTAAATACTAACAATATGAACTAACACAGGATGATAAGGGTAACAACAACTATTACAGAGACAGAAGTAATCACGGAAAGAATATATCTGAACATAGAGATAACAATCGGGGATCTCCCAGGATACCATCTTGTAGTAAAAAATATAAGTATCCAGTGGATCTCCCGAGATACGGTCCCGTAGTCTAACACATAGTGCAGGGATCTACCGAAATCCTGCTCTGTAGTCCCAAATATAAATGCCCAGTACTAGGGGCAATCTACCAGGTGCAGTCCCGTAGTTCCAATATAGAAGTGCAGGGGGATCTCCCGGAATACAAATCCGTAGTCCCAAAGTAAACATACAGAGGAATCTCTCGAGATACCGTCCCGTAGTCCCAAAGTAAATACACAGCAGCAACACGAAGAATACTCAATTCAATTCAAATTCCATACCAAGGTAAAATAGGTATTTCTAACCTAGCATGCTGCACATAATCCAAATAAGGCAGTTGAGCAAATAAGAAATTAAGTCAATTAGACATGCTTCCCTAAGCTAACAGCAAGCTTAAATTTGCAAGTAGTATAAACAGGGAAAGGAAACACAATTTTATTTACTTAATGAAAACCGGATTTTCAACAATTAGCACAAGTATCCTAAGGGGAGTTCCCCCACACAAGGTGAGGAAAGCCACTTAACTCGAACCGGCTCAAAATAAACCCAAAACCACGCTCTTTCCACAAGTACTCGACTCCATATGACCCAAATATATTCAAATCAATTGCATAATGTAAATAAAACTTCAACTAACTAATTTAAATAATTAATTCTAAGTTAATACGCAAAATTAGGGAAAATGACCAAAATGCCCCTCGGGTCCATTTCTCGAAATTGGGTAAAATTTAAAAATTCAGAATCCTCACACTCTTACAAGTTCATGCATACAAAAATTATCCAAATCCTATGTCAAATCCCCAATCAAAACTCGAAACTTAGGCGTAAGAACTTTTCCAAATTTTCCCCAATTTCTCACCCCAAATCCAAAATTAGTTGATGAATTCATGTTTAGATTAATAGGTTATAAGAATAGAGTTAAAAATCATTACCCAATCGATATCTCTGAATATCCCACAAAATCTCGCTCAAATCCGAGCTCCTAAGCTCTAGTTTTCAAAAAAATGGCTAAACCCTCGACTTTAAAATTTTATATTCTACCTAGATAAATCCTTCTTCGCTAACATGTAAGGACCCTCGCGTTCGTGAAGCAAAACTTCACTTGGTCCAGTTTTCCTTCATCGCGAATGCGATATCCATGTCGGGAATGCAGTGACCATCTTCCATCCTTCTACGCGAACGTTTAGGTATAAGACCTCACTGCCTCACGAATGCGGTAACACCTTTGCAAATACAAAGCATTAAACCTCCACAAGCCCCAGCTCCTCTTCGCGAGCGCGAAGAAGGATACCAAAACTGACCTGCTGCAACTTTTTTGCAATTCTCTAACTCCAAAATGTTACTTGTTGAGCATCTAATACACCCCCGAGGCCCCCGGGACCTCAACCAAACATTCCAACCAATCCTAAAATATCATTCAAACTTTTTCCAACCTTCGGAACGCTCAAAAAAACATCAAAATGCCAATTGAACATCGGATTCAATCCTAAGAACTTCAAAAACTCTCAAAGTATGCTTTCGATCAAAAAGTCTATCAATCCTCGTCCGAATGACCTAAAATTTTGTGAGCACATCAACATTACAAAGCAACTCCAACTTCTGAAATTCCATTCCGACCCCTATATCAAAATCTCACTATCGAACTGGAAACTTCAAAAATTCACCTTTCGACATTTCAAGTCTAAATAAGCTACGGACCTCCAGAACACAATCTGAACACGCTCCTAAGTCCGAAATCACCCAATAGAGCTAACGGAACTGACAGAATTCCATTCTAAGGCCGTTTTCACACTAGCATGACTATAGTCCAAATTTTAAATCTTATGCTCTCTTTTAGGGAATGTCCTAAAACACTCCGAAACTCAAAACCGAACATTTCGGTAAATCAAAATAGCATAAAAACGTTGAAAGCAGTTAATAGGAGATTAGGGCATTAATTCTTAAAACAACCGGCCAGGTCGTTACACCAAAGGTGGTCTTTTGTGTGAACCGGGTGACTCTTCCCGAGGATGGATAGCGCTACAATTTTCTTAAGGGAATGAGTTTATTTCATGTTTAGGTAATAGTAATAGTAACTAGTAATGAATAAAATCCGGAACTAAGTCATTCTCTTAAAAGAGATATTCATGCTTCATTTATCACGAACACACTTAACTGTAATATTATGGTTTGAAATAAGATTTTGGAAGAAAATAGCTCAATTTTAGTGACTTTGAGGTTCTTGAGTTGACTTTGATAATCATTAGGTGGTTGAATGGACCATAGTAATGTTTAACTTGACTGTGATAGTTGTGGTCTTTGGGATATATATTCTTTTACGGTCTAGTTAAATAAGAGGTGAGGTGAATTCTTGTTACTAGTCCAAGTGCTCGATTGAACAGTCTATGACTTGCCCTGGATTGTATCAAAGTGAAATTGTAGGTTTGCTTGGTTTGGAAAATTATTGTAGACTTTCCTCTGATCTTTTGAGCTTTTTATTTCTACCCTATGATCGTTATCCCTAGTCAAACCCTTTGAGTCTTTAACTTTTATCTGTTAATAACCATGATATAAGCCTTTACCTGTTTTGATCATAATCCCCTCTTGACACCCAAACCTCTCTTACCACACATATATAATAAGTGGATCAAGGTGTAAGCTTGAGGGGAAGTTAAGGAATCTAAAAGAGGTATCAAGTCACTCAAAAGGGAGAAGAAAAATGATCTCCATGAAAAGAGAAAGCAAGAAAAGAAAGAACAACAAGAAAATATAAAAAGAAAATAAAAAGGCAGATTGATGAAATCAAAAAGAGGAAACTATCTCTATTACGAGCATCAAGGGATAAAAGGAATGAAATGAAAAATTAAGAGTGATGGCAAGTCTCTCTAGCCCTAAGAAAAAGAAATGCCTCTAAGTGTTTGGTAAATGTAAGCCAAGAAATGAAAAGTGGAGTGTTTAAGGAAGGATGTAACCACTTATCTCATAGGGTATCCAACCCCAATCCAAAACCCTTCATTAAAACCCAAAAGAAGTCCTACTTAATTTTGAATCGAGTGAGCCTACATTAGTGGAGATCTACATAAGGGAAAAGCCTATGGTACTTGAAGCTTTACTTGTGATATTTCTTTATAAGAGAAGAATGAATCCTTTATTGCTCTAGAATTTGAGTGTTAAATCATAAAGTTAGAACAGCACATGGAAGGTAAAGGAGGAAGAGTTTAGAGTCTACCACGATTTACATGATAGAACAAGTGTCCTTGATGAGGGAAGCCAATTCTTGAAGCTCAAATGTCATACTAGAGTTATATGCAAGTCACATATGTTTTGTCACCTTGTTGAAAATGCATGAGTATTGAGGGTAATTGTCGGTCCCAACTGAGTGTGAATGACCTACAATTGACTCTTTGAAATGACATTTCATTTATGGGATGTGGGAACTAATCTATTTTCTTGAGGACAAGCAAAGACTTAAGTTGGGGGAACTGATAAGTGTGAATTTTAACCACATATTAGTACCTTCTTGCTTTAGTTTTTAGTCCAAAAGTAATGATTTTTATTTTTGAATTTAATAAAATTGTGTTAATTCCGGCCATGCTAGAGGATTTGAGCTCAATGAAAAAAATAACTCAAAAAGGAGTGTTCCGGCTCAAGAAGGCAAAGAGGATAAATGCAAAGGAAAGAGCAGTCTGTAGAACTTATTCTGCGGCCGCAGATGAAGATATGGGCCGTAGAAATACAAGTGCGGCTGCAGACTTACCCTTGAAACCTCAGAGAAAGTTTAGTAGAAGTGCAGTTTGCACACCAAATTGTGCGGCCGCAAAAGTAGCTTGAACCAACAAGAATGAAAAGCTCATAGAAGTTGTAAAAGACCAATTGTGAAGCCTCTTGAAGATGCGGTCAGCAACCAAAATGTACGGCCGCAGAAGCTAAAGTGCAGCCACATAGATTGTCATAGAGTCACAGAATTCCTCCCATTGAAAGAACAGAAGAAAGTACAGTCCATACACCAAATTGTGCGGTCGTAGAATCTCCCGAAGGGTATTTTTATCAGCAAATTTTTGGAAATTATAAATAGATGAGAAACACTTTTTAAGGCCAACTTTTGTATTCCTAGCAGTTAGCTTTTGCTATTTTCGGAAATTGGTGATCAAAATTAGAGAAGAGCAATTACTTTTATCTTTTAATTCTATTTTTTATGTCTTTAATTACTTCTACTCTTTCATTAACTATGTCTTCAAGTATGAGTATCTAGATTTTATCTTGTGTTATAACCCAACCCTAGTGAGTGAAACTTATTGGTTGTTAATACTAATATTTGTTTATGGTTGGGTGTTGGTTATTTAGCCTTGTTTATGCTTTATATCTAGAATTAATTATTGCAAGCATTAACTCATACCTATTTGACTTAGTTCTTACTTGAGAAAGAGGAACCTAGTCTAGAAAAACTTGGCTAACAAGAAATTAAGCCAGTTAAGGTTTTGACTAGTCTGATTAAAGGATTTGAATTAGAGATACGGATAATCCCACTTGGGCTCATAGCAATTGCTTAGATTGCTACTTATTTAATCTTGAGAAAGCCAATTTGGGCATCTCCACTATATGACCAAGAGGTATTGAGTGGATACTTGAGAATTGAGAATTATAACACACCCTAATCTACCAAACAAGCATTAATTTACTACACCTATTAGGTTTACACCTATGTGAAGGTTACATCTCTAGGCGTTTTCCTTAATTGATTAAAATGCTAAAAAAATATTTCATTCTCTAGTTTCAATTATTTAGTCTAATCTTTTAGTTGTTAACTTAGTTAACGATCACCCATAGTGTTTGAAAGCCTAATTTTGATATTTCACTCAGAAGGATCGGTACGGAGATGTCTGTATTTATCTCCCAGAGGCTACAGAGTTAGGAAAAATTCACAATTGTTCTTTCTTGCCGTGCGGTTTGGTTTCTCAATGCTAATCAAATTTCTACTCTGTTCTTTCGCAGATGGTGAGAACATGCGCTTCCTCATCTACCGATCAGTAGCCCGATCCCCCAGTAGTAGCTCCCACGATGGGCAGAGGCCGAGGCCGTGCTAGAGGCTGGGGCAGGGGCAAAGCTTAGACCAGGGCATCAACACTCATAGCGAAGCCTCAGGTTGATTTTGATGACGAGGTTCCAGCCCCAGCAGTTTTAGTGGGCCCAACTCAGGTCCTAGAGGGGTTTATTGCTACCCCAGTTCTTCAAGATACTCTGGTCCGTCTAGTGGGCCATATGGAGAGTGTCACCAGGACAAGTTTACTCCCTGTAATACCAGCCATCTCTCAGGATGGAGGAGGAGCCCAAACTCCTGCTACTCGCACCCCGGAGTAGGTAGCTCCCCAGTTTCAGACTCTAGCGGCTCAGCCACTTGGGGCAGATTAGTCAGTTGTGGTAGCTCAAACCAGCAATGGTGCAGCCATGTCTGCGGATGCTTTGTGGAGATTGGACAGGTTTACCAAGCTCTTCACTACTGCCTTCAGCGGTGCATCTACTAAGGATCCCCAGGATTATCTAGACAGCGGTCATGAGGTTCTTCGGAACATGGGGTATTGTTGAGACCAATAGGGTTGATTTTGCTACATTTCTCTTATCTGGATCCGCCAAGACTTGGTGGAGGGATTATTGCTTAGCTAGACTAGCAAGATTGCTAGCCTTGACCTGGGAGCCATTCACACAGCTATTTTTAGAGAAGTTTCTCCCTATTACACAGCGAGAAGCCTATCGGAGACAGTTCGAGTGCCTTTAGTAGGGATCCATGACTGTTACCCAGTACGAGACCAGATTCATAAACTGGGCTCACCATGCCCTGATTATACTTCCCACTAAGAGGGAGAGAGTGAGACAGTTTATTGATGGACTCATTCAGCCGATTCATCTCCAGATGGCTAGAGAGACTATGAGTGAGATATCCTTCCAAGAGGCAGCCAATGTGGCCTGGAGAGTTGAGATGGTATTATCACAGGGGGGTAGTCATGGAGCGGATAAGATACCCCCGTCATTCAGGGAGAATCAGTGATAACTCGTTTGGAGGTAGAGATTCATATGGTAGAGGCCATCCTCCTAGGCCCTTTCAGTGAGCTCTTCAGTCTTCTCACAGTGCTTCAGGTAGTCGTGGTCCTCAGATGCAGTATTTTGATCAGTAACCTTACAGTACACCACCAGCTCCTATCAGTGCACCATCGCTTCAGAGTTTTCGGGGTGGTCATTCAGGTCATCAGGGCCAGTAGTCTCAGCACTCGAGGGCGTGTTACACTTGTGGTGATACGGGTCATGTTGCCAGGTTTTGCCCTCGAGCATCGAGTAGCTCATAGCATCAGGGTTCCCGTGCTATAGTTCCGGCACCAGGTGTTCCACAGACCGCCCAGCCAGCTGGAGGTGGGGTAAAGGTGCTAGAGGTGGATGTAGAGGATTTAGAGGTAGAGCTCAGACCACTAGAGGTGGAGGCCAGCCAGCTGCAGGCCATCCCAGAGATGTAGCCCAGGGTGGTGGGGACCAACCCCGATGTTATGCTCTTCCACCTAGGCCCGAGGTGGGGGCTTCAGATGCGGTGATCACAGGTACTATTCTATTTTGTAATAAAGATGCTTCTATGTTATTTGATCCAGGGTCTACATACTCATATGTGTCATCTTATTTTGCACCGTGCCTGGATATGCCTAGTGATTCCTTTAATGTTCCCGTTCATGTGTCTACACCGGTGGGTGATTCTATTGTGGGAGATCGAGTCCATCATTCTTGTGTAGTTGTGATTGAGGGTTTGAGAATCGTGTGGATTTGTTGCTTCTAGACATGACCGATTTCGATGTTATATTTGGGATGGACTGGTTATCCTCTTACCATGCTATCTTGGACTGTCATGCCAAGACTATGACCTTAGCTTTACTGGGTATGCTGCATTTAAAGTGGAGAGGGGCTCCTAGTCATTCTACCCACAACGTTATCTCGTACGTGAAGTCTCGGCGTATGGTCGAGAAGGGGTGTTTGTCCTATTTGGCATATGTTCGTGATTCTAGTGCTGAGGTCCTTTCTATTGATTCAGTGCCCATTGTTCGTGAGTTTCCTAAGGTTTTCCCTTCAAACCTGTCGGGTATGCCACCCGACTGGAATATTGACTTTTCATTGATGTGGCTTCGGGCACTCAGCCTATTCCTATCCTGCCGTACCGTATGGCCCCCCTGAATTGAAAGAGTTAAAGGAGCAGCTTGCTTGAGAAGGGTGTCATTAGACCCAGTGTTTCGCCTTGGGGTGCGCCGGTGTTGTTTGTTAAAAAGAAGGACGGGTCAACGAGAATGTGTATTGATTACCGACAATTGAATAAGGTTACAATCATGAATAAGTATCCACTGCCAAGGACTGATGATTTGTTCGATCAGCTTCAGGGTGCCAAGGTATTTTCAAAGATTGATTTGAGATATGGCTACTATCAGATGAGGATTAGGGCATCCGATATCCCTAAGAAAGCTTTCTACACTTGGTACGGGCATTATGAGTTCTTGGTTATGTCATTCGGGTTGACAAATGCCCCAGCAACTTTTATGGATTTGATGAACCGAGTGTTCTGACCATATTTGGATTCATTTGTGATAGTCTTGATTGATGATATATTGATATATTCTCGCAGACCGCACTAGCAGGTTCAGAGAGCTGAACATGCTCTGAACCTGCAATACCTGTGTTTTTAAGCCTAAGACCTTCTGAAATCTACCTGAAACTCACCCAAGCCCTCGGAACTCCAAACCAAATGTGCATACTAACTCAGAAACACCATACAAACTTATCTGTGTGATCAAATCACCAAAATAATCTCGATAACAATGAATTAATCCTCAAAATCAAAGAACTTTTCTCGAACTTCATCAAGTATCAACTTTATCAATTTAGGTACGAATAGCGTCAAATGATATCCGTTTTTCATCAAATTTCAAAGAAGCATCTTAAATCATATATAAAATCTATACTGGGCACCGGAACCAAAAACACAGCCTTGATACCATCATGTTCTAATCAGATTTCATTTTAACACCTTATAGACAATTTCAGAAACAATTTCTTTCAAAAATTCATTTCTCAGGCTTGGGACCTCGGAATTTGATTCCGGGTATACGCCCAGGTCCCATATTTTCCTATGGACCCTCCAGGACTGTCAAATTACAGGTCCGGTCCATTTACCCAAAACGTTAACCGAAGTCAAATTAATTTCTTTTTATAGTCAAAACTTGTCATTTTTCATAGATTTTCACATTTAGCCTTTCCGGCTACGTGCCCAGACTACGCACGCAAATTGAGGTGACCCTAAATAAGGTTTTCAAGGCCTCGGAAATATGAGATCTAATTAAATACAAGTGATGACCATTTGGGTCATCACATTCTCTACCTCTAAAACAACTGTTCGTCCTCGAATAGACATAAGAAGGAAGTACCTAAGTCAGGAAAAAGATGGGGATAACGGCTCCGCATATCGGACTCGGACTCCCAGGTTGATGCCTCAGCAGGGTGACCTCTCCACTGAACACAAACAAAGGGAAAACTCTTCGACCTCAAGTCCTTGTCCAACTGGGCAGTGTCGAAATCTAACACGTGGGATGGATCGCCGTGATATTTCCGAAGCATGGACACATGAAACACTGGATACACAACTAAAAAGCTCAACAGCAATGCAAGTCTATAAGCTACCTCTCCCACTCGATCAAGAATCTCAAATGGACCAATGAACCTAGGGCTAAGCTTGCCCTTCTTCCCGAATCTTATCACTCCCTTCATAGGCGACACTTAGAGCAATACCCGTTCATCGACCATAAAAACCACATCTCGAACCTTGTGGTCAACATAACTCTTTTGCCTGGACTTAGCTGTATGAAGTCTATCCTGAATAATCCTGACCTTGTCCAAAGCCTCCTGAACCAGATCCGTACCCAACAATCGAGCCTCTCCCGGCTCAAACCATCCAACCGGAGACCGACACCGCCTACTATATAAGGCCTCACAAGGAGCCATCTTGATACTCGACTGGTAGTTGTTGTTGTAGGCAAACTCTGTTAAAGGTAAAAACTGATCCCACGAGCCTCCAAAGTCAATAACACAAGCTCGGAGCATATCTTCCAATATCTGAATAGTTTGCTCGGACTGTCCGTCCGTCTGGGGATGAAATGATATGCGCTACTCAACCCGTATGCCCAACTCTCGCTGAAATGCTCTCCAAAAATGCGAGGTAAACTGCGTACCCCGGTCTGAAATGATAGATACAGGCACACCATGAAGGTGAACAATCTCCCGGATATAGATTTCAGCCAACCTCTCAGAAGAATAGGAGACTGCCACAGGAATGAAATTTGATGACTTGGTCAGCCTACGTCGAACTTCTTTTGAGTCTACGGGAGTCCAGTAACGAAGTCCATAGTGATCCACTTCCACTTCCACTTCCACTAGGAAGTTTAATCCTCTAAAATAAATCACCAGGCCTCTGATGCCCGTACTTAACCTGCTGACAATTCAAACAACGAGCCACATATGTCACGATATCTTTCTTTATTCTCCGCCACTAATAATGCTGCCGCAAATCCTGATACATCTTCACGGCACCCGGATGAATAGAGTACCGGGAGCCATGGGCCTCCTCTAAAATCAACTCTTGGAGCCCATCCATATTAGGAACACAAACTCGACCCTGCAATCTCAAAACTCCATCATCACCTCGGGTAACCTGCTTGGCACCTCTGCGTTGCAATGTGTCTCTAAGGATACACAAATGGGGATCATCATACTGCCAATCACGGATACGCTCCAATAATAAAGAACGAGCAACCGTTCAATCTAACACACACTAGGCTCAGAAACATCCAGTCTCATGAACTGATTGGCTAAAGCCTAAAAATCCAAAGCAAGCAGTCTCTCTCCGATCGGAATATAAGCAAGACTACCCATACTGGCTGACTTCCTACTCAAGGCATCGGCCACCACATTGGCCTTTCCCGAATGATATAAAATGGTGATATCATAATCTTTCAACAACTCTAACCACCTCCTCTGCCTTAAATTCAACTCCTTTTGCTTGAACAAATACTGAAGACTCTTGTGATCCGTGAATACCTCACATGCCACACCATACAGGTAATGCCTCCAAATCTTTAATGCGTGAACTATGGCTGCCAACTCCAAATCATGAACCGGATAGTTCTTCTAATGAATCTTCAACTGCCGTGAAGCATAGGCAATGACCTTGCTATCCTGCATCAACACTGCACCAAGCCAAATGCGAGATGCATCACAATAAACAGTATAAGGCCCTGAACCTATGGGCAAAACCAACACTGGTGTCATAGTCATAGCTGTCTTAAGCTTCTGAAAGCTCACCTCACACTCCCTCGACCAGCTAAACTGGGCACCCTCCTGGGTCAAACTGGTCATCGGAGCTGCAACAGATGAAAACCCCTCTATGTATCGATGATAGTAGCCTGCCAATCCCAAGAAACTCTAAATCTCTATAGCTGATGCTAGTCTAGGCCAGTTCTTGAATGCCTCAATCTTCTTCAGGTCAACCTGAATACCCTCTGCTGATATAACATGGCCCAGAAATGCAACTGAACTCAACCAGAATTCACACTTTGAGAACTTAGCATATAACTGACTATCCCTCAGAGTCTCAAGAACCACTCTAAGGTGTGGGTCGTACTCCTCTTGTCCGCGAGAATATATCAATATATCATCAATGGAGACTATCACGAATGAATCCAAATAAGGTCTAAACACTCGGTTTATCAAATCCATAAAAGTTGTTGGGGCATTTGTCAACCCGAATGACATAACCAAGAACTCATAATGCCTGATTACGGAAAGTTGTCATAGTGACATCGGATGCCCTAATCCTTAACTGATGGTCGCCAGATCTCAAATCAATCTTTAAAAATACCTTGGCACCCTGAAGCTGATCGAACAAATCATCAATCCTTGGAAGCGGATATTTATTCTTGATTGTGACCTTGTTCAATTGTCGGTAATCAATACACATTCTCATTGAAACATCCTTCTTTTTAAAAAATAACACCGATACACCCCAAGGTGAAACACTGGGTCTAATGAAACCCTTCTCAAGTAACTTTTGCAACTGCTCCTTTAACTCTTTCAACTCAGGCTGGGCCATACGGTAAGGCGAGATAGAAATAGGCTGAGTGCCTGGAGCCACATCAATGCAAAAGTCAGTATCTCTGTCGGGCGGCATACCCAGCAGGTCTGAAGGGAAAACCTCAGAAAATTCATGAACAATGGGCACTGAATTAATAGAAAGGACCTCAGCACTAGAATCACGAACATATGCCAAATAGGCCATAAACCCCTTCTCGGCCATGTGCTGAGGCTTCACATACGCGATAATGTTGTGGGTTGAATGACCAGGAGCCCCTCTCCACTCTAAACGAGGCATACCCGGTAAAGTTAAGGACATAGTCTTGGCATGACAGTCCAAGATAGTGTGGTAAGGTGATAACTAGTCCATCCTCAATATAACATCGAAATCAACCATGTCTAGAAGCAACAAATCCATATGAGTCTTAAGACCCTCAATCACAACTACACAAGAACAATGGACTCGATCTACCATAATAGAATCACCCACCGGTGTAGACATATGAACGAGAACACTCAAGGAATCACTAGGCATAACCAGGCACGGTACAAAATAATATGACACATACGAGTATGTAGACCCTGGATCAAATAACACTGAAGCATCTTTATTACAAACTAGAACAGTACCTGTGATCACTGCATCTGAAGCCTCTACCTTGGGCCTGGGTGGAAGAGCATAAAATCAGGGCTGGGCCCCACCACCCTGGCTATATCTCTGGGACGGCCTGCAGCTGGCTGGCCTCCATCTCTAGCGATCTGAGCTCCACCTCTAAATTCTCTACCTCTACCTCCAACACCTCTGCCCCTACCTCTAGCTAGATGGGCAGTCTGTGAAACACCTAGTGCTGGAACCATAGCACGGGAATCCTGATGCTGATAGCTACTCGGTGCTCGATGGCAAAACTTGGCGATGTGACCCGTATCACCACAAGTGTAACAAGCCCTCGGCTGCTGAGACTACTAGCCGTGATGACTTGAATGACCACCCCAAAAACTATAAAGTGGTGGCGCACTGATAGGAGCTGGTGGTGTACTATAAGTCTGCTGATCAAAATACTGCATCTAAGGACCACAACTACCTGAAACACTGTTAGAAGCCTGAAGAGCTGACTGAAAGGTCCTAGGAGGATGGCCTCTACCATAAGAATCTCTACCTCGAGACGAGGTACCACTGAATATCCCTGAATGATGGGGTCTCTTGTCCGCTCTATGACCACCCCCTGTGATAATACCATCCCAACTCTCCGGGCCACATTGATCGTCTCCTAGAAGGATATCTCACTCTCAGTCTATCTAGCCATCTAGAGATAAATCGGCTGAATGAGTCCATCAATAAACCGTCTCACTCTCTCCCTGTCAGTGGGAAGTATAATCAGGGCATGGCAAGCCAAATCTATGAATCTGGTCTCGTACTGGGTGACAGTCATGGATCCCTGCTGAAGGCACTCGAACTACCTCCGATAGGCCTCTTACTGTGTGATCGGGAGAAACTTCTCCAAAAATAGCTGTGTGAACTGCTCCCAGGTCAAGGCTAGCGATCCTGCTGGTCGAGCTAAGCAATAATCCCTCCACCAAGTCTTGGCGGATCCAAACAAGCGAAATGTAGCAAAATCAACCCCATTGGTCTTAACAATACCCATGTTCCGAAGAACCTCGTAACAACTGTCTATATAATCCTGGGGATCCTCAGTAGATGCATCGCTGATGGTAGTAGTGAAGAGCTTGGTAAACCTGTCCAATCTCTACAAAATCAGCAGACATGGCTGCACCATCGCCAGTCTGAGCTACCGCAACTGGCTGAACTGCCCCAACTGGCTGAGCTACTGGAATCTGAAATTGGGGAGCTACCTTCTTTAGGGTGCGAGTAGTAAGAGTCTGGGCTCCTCTTCCGGCCTTAGAGACGGTTGGTGCTACAGGTAGTAAACCTATCCTAGTGACACTCTTTATAAGGTCCACTAGACGAACCAGAGCATCCTGAAGAACTGGGGTTGCAATAAACCCCTCTAGGACCTGAGCTGGACCCACCAAAACTGCTGGGGCTGGAACCTTATCATCAAAATCAACCTGAGGCTCCGTTACAAGTACTGCTGCCCTAGACTAAGCTTCGCCCCTGCCTCGGCCTCTAGCACGGCCTCACCCTGTACCCCTTATGGGAGCTGCTGATGGGGGCTCGATCTACTGATCGGTATATGAGGAAGCGCGTGTTCTCGCCATCTGCGAAAGAATAGAGTAGAAATTCGATTAGCATTGAGAAACCAAACCGCATGACAAGAAAGAACAATTGTGAAGTTTTTCTAACTCTATAGCCTCTGGGGGATAAATACAGACGTCTCTGTGTTGATCTCTCAGACTTTACTAATCTTGTCTGTGAACTGTAAGACCCATGCCCAGGGCTATGATACCAACTTGTCACGACCCGGATTTCCCACCTTTGGGAGTCGTGATGGCTGTGAGCACGTGATTTTTGCCTTATATGAGAATTATTCCCAAAATTTCAAAATAAAATAGTTTTTGCATTGTGTGTGTGATTTTTGTGAATTTTGTTTGCATTTGTGTATGCATGTT
>MU748084.1:93970-107199 GCA_026770625.1 Nicotiana glauca | reverse complement strand
TCATATATATCATCAAAATAACATAAAAATGTGATTATTTAGGGCGTGATTATAGTCAAATTCACCTATTATCATTCATCAAAAGAAACGTCCATTTTGAAGCCAGAAATGATTTTCCTTGAAGCTAAAAGCCGGAGTAGTTGATCCAGTAGTTCTAAATATAGATAGAAGAATCCCGAAATAACAAGCATCCACAAATGTCGATTCCTCAAGATCCTGTATACTACATGTAGGTGTGCTGTTAGGGTAGGGGTCACGCCCTAGAAAGGTCTGAGGCAACAAGATCAACTGCTGGCCCAAGAAGGTAGGGAAGAGACGAGGAAGGGCTAATCCACGAGTCAAATAGGGACGAGCTCTTTCCACTGTCCCCAGAGTTGACCGACGATGTGAAGGAGAAGAATGCTACTCTATAATCGGTACAGTCTGCAAAGCTAGATGGTGAAGGAGCTACAATCTATGACGCTGCTCTTGCTCTTTCTGAGTCTATGATTGAACTTGGAATTGCAATTGATGGAGGGAAAGATAGTCTTTCTGTGGCGGGTATGTCTTAAAAGTGCTCCTCCACTATGTCGTGCCTTAAGTCAAGAGGTGGTCGTGGCTTCGCTCCTGCGACCGAACCGAATTTGTGTAATCAAATTTCATGCTCGAGTTCTAGGATAATGGTGATCCCGTGGAAAAGCCACACTCTCCATGAGAAGAAAGATATCTTGATTGGCAACCCCTGAGTCCATATATATTTGTAAGCATCAAGCTGAGGTCCCTTCTCTATGACTAAATGCCAAGCTGATCATTTGATCATATTCTCATTACCTCCTTGATATCTTTTAAATTTCCTTTTTCCTTCTTGTTATTTTTTCTCTTTATTAACTCTTCCTCCCTTATATTTTTCCATATTTTTTCTTGATGATTTTCTGTCATGTAATCCTATCACTTCTTTATGTATATTCATTCAAACTATTATTTATCGATTCTCTCCATTTCCTCGCTTTTTTTTTTCCATTTCTTTACCTTTTCTAATCTTCTTATTTTATTCTTTTGTTTTCTCTATCATATTCATGTCTTTCTATTCTTCTGAAAATTACAATGTAAATTAAAAACTACTATTATCTTTCCCTAAATTAATCAACTTAATTTTCATTTCTACTTTTACCGATCTTATGAAAAATTACAAAACTCGACTTCCTCCCTCTTGATCAACTTTTTCTCATAATTTTCATGATTTATGTGATATATTAAGAGATTCAATAGTCACTTCTTCGATAATATTAGTTATAATTCTCTATCTTCCTCTTCTTTCACCGACATCTCTTTTTTAATTTATAGATCACATGTCAATAAAATGCATAATTGAATGCTCGAATATTTCTCAAGTGTTATTTTCTTTTTCTTTTGTCTTCTTTTTCTTTTCTTTTCTTTCTCGTGTTCAAACCTCAAGCAAATAAGAAAATGTTATCCTTCCTTAAATAATCAAATTAATACTATTTTTCTTACTATTCTTGTAAAAATTCTAAAAATCAATCTTTTTTGATTATTTACTTATAGCATTAAGACACACCAATCTTACAAATTAATAGAGAAGAGTCAAGAAAAATATCATTTAAAAAATTATATATATATATATATATATATATATACTAGATGAGTATTGCCCGTACATAGCACAGGCCTAACATTTGAAATTCTGATGTCATTTTGTTCATGTCTAATATTGCATTCACATAAAGACTCTACAAAACTATAAAAGTTTAGAATAGAAATAAGTTCACAACGACCATAAGCACAGTTCCAGCCTTAGAAAATAGTGACAAATATAGAATATATATTGCCTTCCTAGACTTATCAAAACTGAGCAAGCATTTCCTTTTTCCACTTACTTTAAATATACATACAAATTCAAACTCAAGCATACGCCTTATTTGTTCATCATTTTCTACCCACCATCCTATTTTACGTGATCAAACAAATGTATAAGTTGCTATCAGCGTTTGCACTATAAACAAAAGAGATAACATAGTCAAACTAAGAGACATACAAAGTATTGCAAAGTATTGCTGGAAATATCTGTTGCTGTGTATTCTTCAAAAAACTTCTTATCCTGTTCCAAATGGAAAATAAGAAGTCAAACATTTTGGATAGAAAATATTAACTGATAAAAGTCCCATAGCAAGAATTGAAAGATATCATGACATAAAGAGATGCGTGTAATCTCTGCAAATAAAATACTCCTGAGTATTATACCCAAGAGTCGAGTTATGGACCTTTTGAAAAGAGGGTACAAAGTAAGTAAAGGCCAAGTCACTGTTACTACAATCTAAAGTTGCATCGGAAGTATAACCTTTTATCAAAGAAGTATAGGATCTTCTAACTCTTTAGATTTAACCACTTCCCAATTAACGGAAAAACCAAAAAAATGTTAAGCCTTATGTTTTCTTCGATAAGCTAATGCTAACAAATATATGAAATGCAAATGAAATTCAGAAAAGTTAGTCAATACATTTTACTTGCCCCAATTAAAAGAAAAAGATACATTAATATCATATCACTATTAAATGACACAAAAAGTACATTAGTTATAAAGAACATAAATGGATATGAAGTAAATACATTGATACAATTTTTTTCATCACTCCAAGAATAACTATGGACTGATATTGGTATTTTTTTTAAGTCATCTCAGCATCATCTTAGTGTGAGTTTTGTCAATAATAATTTTTTTTGATTACTCATCACAGAAAGGAAAATATAAAAAAGTGTTCCACTATACTTTTCCATTTTCTTCACAGATCTTAATTAGAAAGTTTCTTCTCTGTTTCAAGACATTGATAAAATACTTTATTTACTCTCTTTATCACATAAAATATCAAACTGAAGTTTCATGAGCCAAATATCCAAAGGAAACTAAGTAGATAGTTTAATTCAAGGCCAAACTCTTTCGAGCAATTGTAATATAACACATTCTCTATATCAAGATATATTCAGTAAATTGGTAGTTCTCAAGACCCAATATATGCCTTAGTCGTGGGGTTCTTTTGAATCTCCCTTTGATGAATAATTAATTTCTACCAGAGTCAACTAACAAAAATAATTTAGAGTTCATGAAATATTGGAGAAAAGATATAATCAATCATAAAATTTTGTTCAAGATAGTTAGCTCAAGATGGTACTTACTCTAGAACTTCCCAATCAGAGGTTAATCAACAAATTTTAATGCTTGATCAACCAAGTAACATTAATGATGTTTTGTGTTATTCTATCTGCAAGAGCACCATATGTTCGAAATGGCACTCAGCCTATGTGATGTGCTTTTCTTTCTCAAAATTTTGGTTTGTTCCTGCCACCACTTTTGCATAAATTATACTTTTTTATAAGTGCATTTACAGTACATTATTTCAAGACATATAATCAAGGAAACAAATAAAGTTATACAATATAACAATTACCAAATAAACTCTACAATAATCATGCATAACTATCCTTGATTTCTTGTTTTATTTATCCTTAATTTTAGCAGATAAAATCATAGAACATAAAATATCTTATGATATTAATACAATGTGCTAATGAGTTATTATACTTCAATTCACAAATAAAATTCAATACCTAACAATAGTACAATTTTAGGAAGTACTTAATTCTGAAAGTGCAAATTCTACTACATGCTATTGTATCAAAAATTACCCTACCTATCCAGTCAGAATGAAATTAAAGCAACTTTTATAATCATAAATAATAAGCAACATCAAAGCTAGAGCTTTCAAAGTATGGGTATAAAACCTCCTCGGTCACCTATTATTTCATGCATTAGAATATTAACTTTTTCTAAACAAGAGGAACGTTTTTGAATGCTACTTCCATAATAAAAAAGAGAAATAGCTGATCTTTGAACTTGTAAATACAACTTGAAAGCGATGAAATAAATTAAAAGCACTAAAGCAAGCACACCAACTTATGTAAGAAACTAAATGCAGAGAGAACTAGGCCTTATCATCAATAATCATAATGATAGATATAAATGTGGAAAAACACAACTTACCCAAAAAGAAAGTGGAGAACAACATATTGAGTCCTTGACGGATAGAAAGAAGGTTACTAAGACAAATAGTTCACAACCTTTTCTAATTGAAGTGATGGAGGAGGACATTTGAGTACTCTTCCATGACCTTGAAGATAATCCATTTTTAGGTTCCATGTAATACTTTTAATTTACAAAAGTTTAAAGTAATCATCATGGAAGAATGTTTTTAATACATATTATATCTATGTTAAAACATAGTATATTATTAATGCAATAATATTTCTCATTGATAAATACACAAACCTGATAACCCATGTGCATTTGTGTACCGAACTAACTGGAGAACAAATTGATTATCAGGAAATGACTGATTAAGTATGCAAGATGTCTTGTATTTTTCGGACAAAATATTTAAATAAGATAAAAACTTAAAGAATATTTCAATAAAATTGTATAAAGTGAAGAACAATAAGAAAGTATGGGTGAAGATAACATATGTTGATCTAGCACCTAACTACATAGACATATCAATAGATAATAAGATCGATTAGGCTTAAAGATGTGAGAATGAGAATCCCCAATAAGACAAACAACTATAATACCAAATGGCTTATTACGATATACAAGAATTTAATGGGAGTTTTGCATCCACTGATTCCAAATTTTGACTACACCTACAACTTTAAATAAAAGAAGTAACGGAAAGCAGATGACAAGATTACATAAACGCAATGCTATAAATACTGCAAATAAACTAAAAGTCAAAGATAACTATGGAATATTTTACTTGGAATCACCATTGGGAATCTTGGAAGTGTCTTTAGTAGCAGGATTGAGCTCATCCCAACCTTCAATCCAAGTGAAACTTGGATTTAGTGGATGCAAAACTTCTATTAATACATATAGTATTAACAAATGCTAAAACAAATAGGGAATAAAAAATAAATAAATTAAGCTACTTGTTTGGCTGAGATCTCCTCATATACTTGCCTTTACATCTCTATCCATCTTGTCTATTTCTCAAAGTTGTGGGATATCTGTGCTATTTTCTCGTCCTTTTTTCTGGACCATTACTGCCTTGCAACTCCATACAATCTCTATCAATTCTTAGTACTCTATTTGCTACGCCTATATTCCTTTACTTTCAAATTCCACCAACAATAATGAGTCGTCATATAAAGCAATCTCATTACAGACCCTTTAACATACCTTCCCTATTTCATAAATTTTTAGCCAGATAAACGGATATAAATTGAAACAAACAGATGTTGCTCGAACAAAACTTTTAAAAAGAGTTCCCAAATCATCTTTGGCCTTATTAAGCCTTCCTAATATATGATATGATGAATAAAATCTACCAATAGAAAATCACATACACAAATTTTTTCCAATAGCTATTCGACTTAATTCATCCAATTTTTGTCATTCTCAACTCATACACCAATTTTAGTGCTTATCAAAATTGGGTGATCATGAATTCTTACTTTTTTCCTCGGCTATGTTGAGTGAGGTGCTTGCGAAGAGGCAGTTATAAAAAACCTGAAAACATACTCGTGATTCATAATTCATGGAAGTATGATATATAAAAAACAAAGTAAAGAAAAGGAAGAAGAACATGCATTATGAGTAAGGTTAAATATCCTATTTTTTTTAAAGTTATCAGACTAATAAATGTCAATACCTTAAAAAGAAGAAGAAATAGAGTCAAATCAGTGAGAAGAAGGAAACATCAATGAAATTGGACGGAGAATAACCCTTAAAATGGTGATTCCGCAATAGTTGGAAAACACAAAATCTAAGAAAATTTATCCATAAAATTGGATAGTTACTCAGATCTAAAAGAAGCAAAGAAATAAAGAAGACAAGGTAAAAACTAAGAAGATCTGAGCAAATATTGAGAGAATCATACCTGAAATCTAACAGATAGATAAAAAGAGCTAAAGTATTATTGAAAGCTTGTGTGACGACCCGACCCATCGTCTTATGTGTTACTTCTCTGTTTCTCCCATTTTATGCTTTTTCATGTTTCGTTATCGGTATGTGTTTCGTTAGAGTTGATTTGGATTGGCTGTGATAAGAAATGAGACACTTAGTCTTTTTAAGGAAAGCTTAAGTTGGAATAGTCAACCGAATATTGATTATTGAGTTAGAGGGCTCGAATATGATTTCCGGTAATTCGGTTAGTTTCGGGGGATAATTGTGACTTAGGAGCGTGATCGGAATAGATTTTGGAGGTCTGGTGTAGAATTAGGCTCGAATTGGCGAAGTTAGTATTTTGGCAAAATCCGGTTGATAGGTGAGATTTTGATCCGAGGGTCGGAATGGGATTCGGAGAGTTGCTGTAGCTTAGTTGGGTGATGTTGGATATGTGTGAAAATTTTCAGGTCATTCGGACATTGTTTGGTCGGGTTTTTTATCGAATGTGCATTCCGGAAATTTTGAAGAACTTAGGCTTGAAATACGATGTGATTTGATGGTTTTAGCATTGTTTGATGTATTTTGATGATTGGAATAAGTTTGAATGATGTTATGGGAGGTGTTGGTATTTTTGGTTGAGGTCCCGGAGGCCTCGGGGTGAATTCGAGTGGTTAAACGAGAGTTTTTAAAGTTGTTTCAGATCTGTTGTTACTGTCATCTGGTATTTCCGCTTCTGCAAAAATGGACCGCAAAAGCGGTTCTGCAGAAGCGGGTAAGGGGTCGCAGAAGCGATCAGGCATGGGCTAGAGTAATTTCTGCATAAGCGGAAGATGGTCTCTTTAGCGGGTTGGCAGGAGCGGACATTCAACCGTAGAAGCGGTTTTGGGTGGTCCGCAGAAGCGGACTATGAGTCGCATAAGCGGAGTTTTGATTTTTAAGTGAAGACCGCATAAGCGGGAATTTGGCTGCAGAAGTGGTCCCGTATAAGCGGAAACAGGAATGCAGAAGCGAAAGTCGCTGTTGGCAGAAGGGTTTTTTATATTAAATTTCATCCGCGAGGGTTATGTATTTTTCCACCATTTTTGAGCGAGTTTGGAGAGCTTTGAGGCGATTTTGAAGAGGGGTTCAAGGGGGAATGATTAGAAGTAAGTTGCTTGGCTTAAATACATGAAATTATGATAGATTTAACATGGAAATTAGTTGAAATTCATTAAAAAGGGATGAAGCTAGGGCTTGAGTTTTTTATATTTCAAATTGGGATTTGATAGGTCATTTGAGCTCGAATTTGGGAGTTATTGGTATGTATAGACTCTTGGCGTGACGAGGAATCTGGTAATGTGAGTTTCGTAATTTTTCGAGAAGCAATCCCTGGGCTCGGGTTTTGCTAGTTTCGAGATTTTTGCTATATTTCGATTGTTTCCGATTGGGTATTGTTCCCTTATCATATTGTGATGTATTCTCTCTAATTTTGGTTATGTTCGACGCGCGTAGAAGCCGATTTGAGGGGCAAAGGCATCGCAAGCTAGAGATTTCACCGGTTCGAGGTGAGTAATACTTGTAAATGATATCCTGAGGGTTTGAAACCCTGGGTTTGCACATCATAGTGCTGTATTGAGGTGACTTGCATGCCGGATAACGGGCGTGTGGTAGAGCACTGCTGGGGATTGTGACTTGTTCCGTCCCGCTTAATAAAATAACTACGTAATTGACTGAAGCTTAGTTTATATCCTTATAAAAATGGATTAATTGTCGTGATTGGGCCTCGTGCCAACTGATTGAATCCTTTAGGGATTATTATTACTGTTTTCATGATACTTGGCATGTTAAATGATTTCAGTCCTGAGTTGAACACTGTTTCGAACTGTCTAGTCATACTTCTAAGGTTTTCAAAACTTAAACTACAATTCTAACGTTGGAACTGAGAACTATTTCTTGACATCACCCTAGTGGCTCACATGCATATTCTGGACTGAGGATGGATCGGGCTGCACATCGCAGCAGTGTAATATTGATATTGCGCTTGCACTGTAGGAGCCCCACCGGAGTCTGAACCCCCCAGTGAGCGTGGATACCCAACGGATCGGGCTGTGTGCCGCAGCGGTCATGTGCATTGCATTGCATTCATGCATTGGTTCCTGTTTGTACTATGTGTCATGACATTTAGCACTCTCATATCATTGGCATCCTACTTCTTGCACTGTTTACCAGATACCCTGGTGTTATTTGTTTGTAGAGTGTTGTGCCCGAGGGGCTGACTTATGTGCTGACTTGCACTATCTGATATCGCATTCATATGCTTGATTGTTGGAAGAGGATATTTTCAAAAGAGGTTTTTAAATTGAACCAAATATTTTCTAAAGGATTTTTACGGTTTTTATTGTTTTCTCAAAGGGTCGTACTGTCCTATATAGCATGATGGAGTGCTCTTACGTGATTTCTTGCCACTCAGTTATTATTTACTCTTATTACTCATTGAGTTGGAGTACTCAATTTACTCCCTGCCCTCGCGTGCAGTTGTAGGTATTGTTCACTCGGAAGCGGGTTAATAGCTGATTGAAGGTATTACTACTGGCACACTACTGTAGTGGACAAGGTGACCGCCAGTGTTCGCGGCAACGGACTTCATCTTTTGATTCTAAATTTTATTTTTTATATTATTATTGATCCAGTAGTCGTGTTCAACCCTCTTTAGATGTTCTGACTTGTGACACCTCAGTCGGGTTGTATTGGGTTGTAATTAATGGTTTTCATACCATTAAGTTGTATTCTCTATTCATTATGCTTAAGAATTTGGAAAGGGGTGTCGTTGTTCTTTTGCCTGGCCTTGTCTTCATGAGAGGCGCCATCACGGTCGGGTTTGGAAATTGGGTTGTGACAAGTTGGTATCAGAGCCTAGGTTACTAGGTCTCGCGAGTCATGAGCAAGTTTAGTAGAGTCTCGCGGATAGGTACGGAGACGTCTATATTTATCCTCGAGAGGCTGCAGAACCTTTAGGAAAACTTCACTTTCTTGGAATTCTTATCGTGCGTACTTGATTCAGCTTGAGATATAACTCTTGAAATTCCTTCCTCACATCTGTATGCGCACATGAGTGCTCAGTATTGTATGTGCCTAAAGGGCTTGTGTTTCCCCAATCAAGGGGCGAGATGTGATCTCCGTGAGTTTGATGTTGGGCCAATCTGGAGGACTTGAGGCCGAATCTTGCCTATGGCTTGAGCACTGAGGTGCTGATCGTGTGAGAAAGTGTTTTGAACTTATATGTTCAGTATTGTCCTTATTAGCCGGAATGGCGGTTGGATATCCATGTGAAGAGTATGTTAGTGATACGAGATGTATTTATATGACTTGGTAGTAACGAAGAAGTCTGCTGGATAATAGACGAACTGGTAAGTGATTCGTTTCCTATTGTGATCTGTTGTGTAGCCCCGAGTTATGGGCGCGTGAAGGATATTTTCGTATCTCCTAGTTGGGAAGTGGAGTGCATTGCATGCGACGGTATGAGTTCAGACTCAGGAAGACTAAATTGGTTGTATTATGTGTATGACGGTGGGAGGTGTGCTGAAATACTAAATTGAGGAGAAGCAGGTGGGTTATCTCCTGCGGAGTGTTCTTGAGTGGTATGATCCTTATGTGTCCGTTAGAAGATCCCATGTGTAATTGAAAGGTACGTGTTGTAATTTGGAAATTTGGGTCGCTTAAGAGAGTGGACTCAGCTGATGTGGGGATAAATGCGAGGTTTGTAGAGGATTTCAGTACTAGATGAACTGTGTTTTCATAAACTAGTTAATGATTTGAGTTTAATCTCACTATAATATTGTGGCATCATTAGAGTAAAAGTATTATGGGTTATTGAATGTGTCATGATAGATGACTTCGAGCCAAGTTGGGGAGGTTGCTGTTCATTAGCTGATCGCACGATTATGTGCTATGTTGGTTCCGTTTTGAGGTATGCTGGCGGATCAGTCCTGGTTGCAGAAATTGAGCCAGCGATGGCACGAGTGAAGCAAAATTTTGACAAATGTTATATGGTGCTTTCGTAGATGTGAGAAAATACTAGGATGTCGTGAGCTGTGTTTGACAAAGGATGCTCAGTGTATAGAAGGAATGTGTTTGCTTGTGTTGGGATGAGATCATATCCTGCGTGTGTCAGAGTGCTAATAAGGCACGAGTGGTTCTGTTCGTTAAGTCAGGTAATTTGCAGTTTGAATAAGAGTGGATGAGTCTCGAGAATAGTTTTAATGTGTTCAAGATTTACATGAGATAGTCAGGTGGCTTAAGGATGTGTATGTGGTTAGAGATTGTGTTTTTATTGGGAAAGGTCAAGGCTTGTGGTATTGTATGTTGATTATGGGATCCTATGTATCGGTACCAGGAAAGTCAAGGTAACGAATTCAAATTCGCAGGAAGTTCTTCAGAGTAAAGTATTCTGGAATGTGTAGTTCTAGGCACGATTGTGAGATCATTCAGTGGCCTATGGGTCTTAGACATTGTGGTCTTATGTTCGAATCTCTTGTGGTGAGCCTGGATTGAGGCATTGTGATGCTACCGCGAGGGAGAGATATCAAGCTGATGGTGAATTAGAAGGGAAATTAGATAGACGGAATAGCTTGATGGTAGACCGAATCGGAATGGTAAAGATAAGATTAATTTTTTGTGTGTGTTCGAGGCAATGAGTTCGTTCAGGTATTTTGCATCAAAGCTCTTGAGTTCTGATAGCTTGTTTAGGTTGACCTAGTTAGAAGGATTCAGTCCTGATAGTTTAGCTTTTACAAATGAAATTGACAGAGATGTTCTTGTTGGGTTTTATCGTAGTTTGAATATGAGTATATTTTCTACGGGTATGCGAAGCATGGGGTGTGTAATGATTTTCTTTCTAAATGGGATCAATGAAAGTTCTTGACTAGTTGAGTGCGTCGATGTCTGTGGCGCGGAAGGGAGATAAAAGTTCTCATATTATCCTAGTATGGTATGGTATATGCGGTATGTTGTGGAGGATTGGGATTTGTGTGTGTAAGGTTCGGTTCAGTTCGAAATAGAAAGTCATTAAATTCTTAAGCAGCACGGGCAGCTGCAGGTGGTTTATGAATCGATCTTCAGAGGATTAAGGAAAGTGGTACTGCTATTCTAGTGATTTGACAGGGCTATATGTTTAGTAAAAGAGGAAGGTGATTTAAACTGATAATACTTCGGTGGTATTGCGGCATTTTCTTATTGGATCAACTGTTGATATCTGAGTCTGTTTGATGGCATAGGAGAATTTTAGAATATCTTTCGTGTAATGATTGGGTACTCGAGGTGTAATATGTATTCATACTGTGGGATTGGGGATCAGGTACAGTGATTCTATGCTATATGGAGTTGGAGACTGGGAGTTCTCAGGTTCGGACTGTGCAGCGGTTGTGGATCGTGTGTATTGGTACTATTAGCGGCTATTGGGATTTGGAGACCCGAGTGAATCTTTCTTTGCTTGGTATATTAGATTGTGAATATGATATCGGGGTGTAGACTGATTGTCTCAGTGTTGGGTTATTCCAGACTATTGTGCTATGGGTTATGTCGGAAAATGCCACAGGTTGCGTGGCGGAGTGCATCGGCTTATGTTCTAACGGATCAGTTTGTATTCCAAAGACCAGCGGACGGCTGGGAAGGATTGCTTTCCTTGATTGGGCCTTTGTGGGGGGTATCAGTGTAGAGGTTTCTACCATTGATTCAGTTCCGGTATTAAGGAGGTTTCTACCATTTCGGATGCGTTTCTTGTGGCCGGGCATTTCGCCGGGCGAGATTGTGGGCTGCGGTAATTATTTGGTGCCAGGCACCGTATCGTACGGCTCTGGAAGGAGTCATAGTAGTGGAAGGAACAGCTTCAGACTTCGTGATATTGAGTTCTTTGGCAGGCCGATGTGGCTATATATTTAGCTTAGAGTTAGCTTGGTTGGCCCCAAGTTGTATTGTTGAGGGATAGGTTAATTCGATCGTTCTTGAGCTTGTTACTGATCTGGGGAGATCTATGAGTTGATCTATGAGTTGCTCTTCTGTGCTGTGAGACGTTATGAATAGTTGGATATGGGCACATTTGGTGCTGTTCTATTGAGGATTCATAGAGAAAGTCGAGCAGGAAGAGTAATTGAGTGTTGCTCGGTAAATAGAGAATTGGTTATGATCTATCAGGTTACGTGTCGTATGTTATTTGTTTCACCGTGGGTGTAATGAATTGCCTTAGTTCCAGATATCAAATTGTGCGCGACTATCGATTTTGAGCATAGTGACTTGAGGTGCCTCATGTGTACCAGTGTTGGGATAGGATCGCGCATTGTAGTGAAGCTACGTGGAGTTATGAACTTTCGAGGTCGATTCATGTGTTCTGTTTTATGATGTGAGACGGGGTCGCATCCTGGTGTTGTGATGGTACTGATGAGCTTAAGGTACAACTCTTTCGTTTGAGTCATTTATAGTGATTTGAGTATGTTCAGATCGTTTCTCATTGGTGCGTGTATTATGCAAGTGTGGCTTAGGCCGGTGTTGATATGTCATATCACCAGAATGGGTGTTGGATTCGAGGTGATCGTTGGAGTCATTAATGAATACGAACAGATTTGTTTCCAGCTGGTTAGAAGGATAATATCGAGGTTTGGCCCGAAAATCTATTGTGGAATTAGTCAAAAAGGAAGGGGCTTCATGTACGGGTAATCTGATGAATGGTTACGGTTTATCGCGTGTTTTATTTAATGTTGGCAGTATATGAAAATGATGGAATAAGACTTTAGCTAATAAGAGGTTTTCTATCGATATTTGGTTATTGTGGGAAACTGCCGTGAATAGAAGTTATCGTTTCGAGTGTTTGGATTATATGGTATACCATATGATTTCACCTGAGGTTGCAGGTATGGTTTATTATAGCTGGTTCAAGTTTATTCTGAATATTGATGTGAGGTTTTGATTTTGAGTATGACTTCGGAAAGTGCAATGTTGTCCTATGGTTTATGGTCTAGATGGACTAAGAAATTTCAGCTGTGTTGTATTATCAGACCTAGGTGAGATAGAGTGACGTGGGATCACCCCGGGTATATGTAAGGCCCCGTAAATAATTTTTGGTCTCAATTTGGGTAATAGTGGATCGACTCACCAAATCAGCTCATTTCTTGCCAGTCAAGTCCACCGATACTGCAGAACAATATGCTAAGTTGTATATCAAGGAGATAGTAAGGCTTCATGGCACTCCACTTTCTATTATCTCGGATCGAGGGGCCCAGTTCACAGCTAATTTTTGGAAGAAATTTCAGCAAGGTTTGGGTACTCA
>MU748084.1:52335-71034 GCA_026770625.1 Nicotiana glauca | reverse complement strand
TTTGATCTAACTTTGGCTTGAGGGAATAGGATTAGAATATTATTTGCTAATTGCTAAATGTTGAGTACGGTGTATAGGCATGGTGACGAGTGTCTATACACCGGAGTCTAGCATGACCGTGGGTTTTTGTTTGTACTTGTTTTTGAGATAATTTGGAACTCTTCTAATCTAAAATATGTTTTTCTACAAATGTGAAGAGTTTGAGGATAGGTTGTGAAATATCAATAATTTGGAGCGTTGACTCGAATGATAAATTCTATTGAGTAGGAGATTAAAGTATTGAAAGGAGTTGTGATTAATCCCTTACTGGGATGGTTTGAATATATTAAGTATTGCCCTTGTCGGTTTGTGAAAGTTGTTGTTATTGTTCCCTTGCCGGGACTTAGTGGTTATTTGTGTTATTTCCTTGCCGGGATAGTTCTTACTATTTGTTTATTCCTCTTGCCTGTTTGGTTATGACTATTTTTTGGGTGAGGAAGAGTGACTATTTATGCACGAAGGTACATTCCGTGCTCTGATTTGATTATATATTGCACGAAGGGTCATTCCGTGCCATGAAATGAGAGTTAAGTGAGGGAAGCACGAAGGGTGATACTGTGCATTTTATTCGATTGCTTTGGGAGAGAATGAGATTAAAAGCACGAAGGTTGATGCCGTGCAATTATTGAATTTCTTATTCTTTGATAGTTATTATTGTGCCCTATTTTCTTAATTACGCTGAGAAATTTTATACTCAGGTTGTACTCCCCCACAGCATGTTTCCCTCCCTTTTTAACTGTTTAGTTTCGGTATTTCCTTTCCTTTTATTGTATATATGTATATAGGATTGTACAGGTTGATTTGGTAGTCCGGTCTAGCCTCGTCACTACTTCGCCGGAGTTAGGCCAGGCACTTACCAGCATATGGGGTCGGTTGTGCTGATGCTACACTCTGTGCATTTCTTTGTGCACAGATCTAGGAGCAGCTTTTGGACAACAGCTGTAGGCTTTCTATTTGGGAGCTATCTTCAGTCCAGGGACTCTCGAGGTAGCCTAGTTGGCGTTCGCATGCCGAAGTCCCTTTCCTTTATTTCAGTTTGTTTTCATTGTACCGAAACAGACATATGTATTTTTCTTTCATTCAGACTTGTTTGTAGTATTCTATAGTAGTCCGTGAACTAGTGACACCAGATTTTGGGTAGTGATGTGTTTCAACTTCCGCATTTTTATATCATTTGTTAAACCTAAAGTTTTTTGCACTTATTTAATTCTTGTTAGAATATTATATTGTTGAGGTTGGTTAGAAAATGTGTAATGTTTGGCTGGCCTAGCTACGTTAGTATGCGCCATCACGACGCCCGATGGTGGGATAAATACGAGTCGTGGCAGTAATACTTGTGAATGATATTCTGAGGGTTTGAAAACCCCGGGTTTGCACATCATAGTGTTGTATTGAGGTGACTTGCAGCCGGATAACGGGCATGGGGTAGAGCACCGTTGGGGATTGTGACTTTTTCCGTCCTGCTTAATGAAATAACTACCTAATTGACTGAAGCTTAGTTGATATCCTTATAAAAATGATTGTCGTGATTGGGTCTCGTGCCAACTGATTGAATCCTTTAGGGGTTATTATCACTGTTTCCATGATAGTTGGCATGTTAAATGATTTCAGTCCTGAGTTGAACACTGTTTTGAACTGTCTAGTCATACTTCTAAGGTTTTCAAAACTTAAACTACAATTCTAACGTTGGAACTGAGAACTATTACTTAACGTCGCCCTAGTGGCTCACATGCATATTCTGGACTCAGGATGGATCGGGCTGCACACCGCATCGGTGTGATATTGATATTGCGCTTGGGTTGTAGGAGCCCCTCCTGAGTCTGAACCCCCACAGTGAGCGCGGGTACCCAAACAGATCGGGCTGTGCGCCGCAGTGGTCTTGTGCATTGCATTGCATTCATACATTGGTTCCTGTTTGTAATACGTGTCATGACATTTAGCACTCTCATATCATTGGTTTCCATGCTACTTCTTGCACTGTTTACCGGATACCCTGGTGTTATTTGTTGGTAGAGTGTTGTGCCCGAGGGGCTGACTTATGTGCTGAGTTGCACTATCTGATATAGCATTCATATGCTTGATTGTTGGAAGAGGATATTTTCAAAAGAGGTTTTTAAATTGAACCAAATATTTTCTAAAGTATTTTCACGGTTTTTATTGTTTTCTCAAAGGGTCGTACTGTCCTATATAGCATGATGGAGTGCTCTTACGTGATTTCTTGCCGCTCAGTTATTATATACTCTTATTACTCATTGAGTTGGAATACTCACTTTACTCCCTGCACCGCGCGTGGATTTGCATGTATTTTTCATCCGGAAGTGGGTTAATAGCTGATTGAAGGTATTACTACTGGTATACTACTGTAAGGGACAAGGTGACCGCCAGCGTTCGTGGCACCGGACTTCATCTTTTGATTCCAGATTTTATTTTGTATATTATTATTATTGACCCAGTAGTTGTGTTCAGCCCTCTTTCGATGTTCGTGAGTTGTGACACTATGGTCGGGTTGTGTTATGTTGTAATTAACGGTTTTAATACCATTAAGTTGTATTCTCTATTCATTATGCTTAATAATTTGGAAAGGGGTGTTGTTGTTCTGTTGGCTGGCCTTGTCTTCACGAGAGGCGCCATCACGATCGGGTTTGGAAATTGGGTCGTGACAGCTTGAAGATGGAGAACTGTAATACTCCTCCTATCGAATGGAATAGAAGAGAAGGAAGTCGGAAGAGAAAATATTTCTAGACCCATATAGTGTAAAATGAATAGATGAAAGGCACATTTACCTTTGAGCAAAATGACAATTTTGCCTTGGTCGACCAATCTTTCCTTTTCTACATAATAGGTATATATATATATATATCCCAAACCCTGTACTGGTCGTGATGGCGCCTCTCATGAAGACAAGGCTAGCGAACTAACCCAACTAGTCTTTTCAAAAAAATAGTTAAACATGAATAAATAGCTTAAATATGACTTAATAATATTAATTAGCGGAAATACAATCCAACACAGCCCTAATCGGGGTGTCACAAGTCATGAGCATCTATTAGAGTGTAAATCCAACTACAATGTCTAAAATATACAAAACCGAAATAATGAACAAAAGAAGGGGAAACGATGCTGCGAACGCTGGCAGTCACCTCACTAACTCCTATAACTCCGCGCCTGAGCAATCAACACCCGCTACCTGGTATATAAATAACTGCATCTGCACTCGAGGTGCAGGGAGTAATGTGAGTACTCCAACCCAGTAAGTAATAAGAGTAAATAAAGATTGAGCAGTAGGAAATAATGAATCCACATTAACGTTAGGCTCAATAAACACAACAGACTTTCAAATCATAAAACTAGTCAACCTTCCCTTTTAAAGTTCGGCTTTTAGTAAAAATTATTTTGAAATACTTTCCAGCAGGTTCAGTGGAGGTTCAATACCATTTAAAACCATAGAGATTAAAGCCATAATTGGTCCCTCGATCAAAACATAGTTCGTAACATAGTCCCTCGGGCAAAACAATAATCATAAACACTTCATAACTGGAAAATCTCGGCGGAAATAGCCGTATGCAAAATCAGTGATTAATTTCTGAACATCTCGAATTAAAAGTTTTTTTAAGACATTTGTTCAACTTTCGACAGATGCTCAACATAAAGATGAGTGAAAATAGTCAATAAATCAACATATTCGATAGAAACTCACTTTAAAGAGGAGAGAAATCAATAAGGTCATAAACAGGCTTCTCGGGCAAAATATCACCCATGTGCATGTATAATATATCTATCGCCCCTCGGGCTAGCCTCTCTGTCACTCGTGACTCATCTCTTACCAAACAATACTCGCACTCAACATTTGCGCTCAATAGGTACCATATAGCAACCGCTGCTGCGTGCAGCCCGATCCATATATCACTGCGGCGTGCAGCCCGATCCATATTTTTTGTTGACGGCGCTCACTGGGGGTGTGCAGACTCCGAGAGGGGCCCTTACGGCTCAAGCGCAATATCGCTGCGGCATGCAGCCCGATCCAACATATCGCTGCGACGTGCAGCCCGATCCATATAAGTATCATTGTGACATGCAACCCGATCCGTGTGTGTGTGTATATATATATACACACACAACTTTACCTTTAATGAAAAGCTTTTATAACTACACAAATACTCTGGGCCCCATTTGGAGTTATTTAGGACCACAAATTCCAAAAGTCTTTATTTTTTTCTTAAACTTCGTGCCCAGTCAAACAGGTTCACATAAATTGGAACAGAGGGAGTATATATATATATATATATATATATATATATATATATATATATTTGCGCCGTGCAGCCCGATCTATAGATATATAATACTCACAACTAGGCCCTCGGTCTCTCTCAGTCATTAACCTCACCATCAGACTCTCAGTCTATCTTAGTCATCAATCTCACCATCGAACCCTCGGTCTTGTCACGATCCAGATTTCCCACCGTCGGGAGTCGTGATGGCGCCAACTATTAGGAGCTAGGCAAGCCATTTAATTATTAACCTTTTAGGCAAACATCGACAATATTAGGGCAATGTGACATTTAATATAAAAGCGGAAGTTTTAAATATAAATAAACTAAAAACAAGTGCAGAAATTCAATACAACCTCTACCCAAGACTGGAGTCACTAACTCACGAACATCTATAGAATGCTAAACACAAGGTACTGAATAAAACACAATAATGTTTGTTCCGGTACAAGGATAACAAATGAATGACAAAGATAGAAGAGACTTCGGGCCATGCGGACGTCAGCAAGGCTACCTCGAGATCTCTGGACTGAAGTCAGCTCCCAATCAACTACTGCACGGAATGTCCCTTCTTGTATTAATAATCAAAACATGGCACGGAATGTCCCTTCATGTATTAATAATCAAGACATGGCACAAAATGTTTCCTCGTGCATTAATAATCAATACCTGGCACAGAATGTTCTTTCGTGCATTAACATATCCTCAACAGAAATCGTGCACGACATCAACCTTCGTGCTTTATCACTCTTCCTCACCCAAGCAACAATCACAATCAAAGGGGCGAGGGGATAGACAAACAGTAATAGAAGTCCCGGCAAGGAAAACACAAGTAAATAGTTAAATCCTAGCAAGGGAACAACAACATACGAATATAGCCCGGCAAGGGAATCATCACAATTCTTTCTCTTTGTTTCATTTCTTACTCAATAATTTCTTTATCATCCGAGCCAACGCTCCAAAGAGTTCACAAATCATAATTCTTTCTCATACTATTCACTTTATATAGAAATCATCAATTACACAAGGAAGAATAACAACAAAATAGGAATAAACACAATATACGGACTCACGGTCATGCTAGACACCAGAGTATAGATACTCGTCACCATGCCTATAAACCGTACTCGACAATTAGCAATTAGCAAACAATACTCTAATCCTATTCCCTCAAGCCAAAGTTAGATCAAACACTTACCTCAACTTCCACGGCTAGATCAATCCACAATAGCCGCTTTCCCTCTCGAATTCGGCTCCAACTCAATCAAATCTATGAAATAATGACTTTATTGTATCAATAATAGCTAAACAAATCAAACCCAATGCCTAAGTATAGATTCCCAGCCTTTCTTCCAAAAATTCAAAAATCGACCTCGGGCCCGCTTGGTCAAAACATGAGGTTCGAACCAATTCCATGTCACTCATTCCCCCACGAGCCCGAATACACAATTTGTTTTCAAATTCGGCCCCAAAACGAGGTCTAAATCAACGAAAATCGAAAAGCCCTAACTCTACCCAATTCCTCCAATTTCAGCCCGAGATTAAATGTTTTAGGCCTAGGATTTCAATTGATGATGAAAGAAAATGAAGAAAACGAGTTAGATAATACTTACCCAAGAATATTTGGTGAAGTATCGCTCTACAAGTCGCCTAGGGGCTGTGGAGAAGAAGAGCTCGTGTGTATTTTTGAATAAAACTCGAAGATACTGTTTCTGAAAACTTTAAAAAATCACTTGGCAAAATTTCCCTATGCGATAGCGGAAGAGGGATTGCAAACGCATAGGGTAAGGCTGGCCACTACGATCGCAGAGGCGAAGTTGCGATCGCATACAAGATAAGGTATGGGCTGGGTTTTAATGAAATGCGATCGCATAGGCGACACTTGGAGCAATACCCGCTCACCAACCATGAAAGCTACATCCCGAACCTTACGATCTGCATAACTCTTTTGCCGCGAATGATCCAAACGAAGCCTGTCCTAACCTTATCCAAGGCCTCCTGGACTAAATCTGTACCCAATAACCGAGTCTCTCCCGGCTCAAACCATCCTACTGGAGACCAACATCGCCTACAATACAATGCCTCATATGGAGCCATCTGAATGCTAGACTGGTAGCTGTTATTGTAAGCAAACTCTGCTAAAGGCAAAAACGAGTCCCACGAACCTCCAAAGTCGATAACACAAGCCCGGAGCATATCCTCCAAAATCTGAATAGTCTACTCGGACTCACCGTCCGTCTAAGAATGAAACGTCGTGCTCAACTCAACCAGTGTGTCCAACTCTCGCTGAACTGCACCCCAAAAATGCGAGGTAAACTGCGTACCCCGGTCCGAAATGATAGATACCGACACACCATGAAGGCGAATAATCTCCCGAATATAAATCTCAGCTAACCTCTCGGATGAATATGAGACCGCCACATGAATGAAATGTGCTGACTTGGTCAGCCTATCAACAATAACCCATATCGCATCGAACTTCTTTCGAGTCAATGGGAGTCCAGTAACAAAATCCAAAGTAATCATCTCCCACTTCCACCCAGGAAGCTCAATCCTCTGAAACAGTCCACTAGGCCTCTACTGCTCGTACTTAAACTGCTGACAATTCAAACATCAAGCCACATATGCAACAAAATCTTTCTTCATCCTACGCCACCAATAATGCTGCCGCAAGTCCTGATACATCTTTGCGGCGCCCGGGTGAATAGAGTACCGAGAACTATGGGCCTCCGCTAAGATCAACTCTCGAATCCCATCGACATTGTTCACACACACTAGCCTCTGCAATCTCAAAATACCATCATCATCTAAGGTCACCTTCGTGGCACCTCCACGCTACACCGTGTCTCTCAGGACACACAAATGGGGATCATCAAACTACCGATCACGGATACGCTACAATAATGAAGAACGAGCAACCGTGAAAGCTAAAACTCTGCTAGGATCAGAAATGTCCAACCTCACAAATCGATTGGCCAGGGCCTGAATATCCAAAGCAAGCGGTCTCTGGCTGACCGAAATATAAGCAAGACTACCCATGCTGGCGGACTTCCTACTCAATGCATCGGCCACCACATTGGCTCTCCCCGGGTGATACAAAATAGTAACATCATAATCTTTTAATAACTCCAACCATCTCCTCTGCCTCAAATTCAACTCCTTTTTCTTGAATAAGTATTAAAGACTCCTGTGATCAGTGTACACCTCACATGTTACACTATATAGGTAATGCCTCCAAATCTTCAAAGCATGAACAATGAATGCCAACTCTAGATCATGAACCGGATAATTCTTCTCATGGATCTTCAACTGCCATGAAGCATAGGCAATGACTCTACCGTCCTGCATCAATACTGCACCAAGCCCAATACGGGAAGCATCACAATAGACTGTATAAGGCCCTGAACCTGTGGGAAAAACCAACACCGGTGTTGTAGTCAGAGTTATGTTGATCTTCTGAAAGCTCGCCTCGCACTCATCTGACCATCTGAACTGGGCACCCTTCTAGGTTAATCTGGTCATCGGGGTTGCAATAGATGAAAACCCCTTCACGAATCATCGATAGTAGCTTGTTAACCCTAAGAAACTCCGATTCTCTGTAGCTGATGTTGGTCCAGGGCAATTCTTGACTGGCCTCAATCTTCTACTTGAATACCCTATACTGATACGACATGACCCATAAATGCAACCGAACTCAACTAGAACTCACACTTCGAGAACTTAGCATATCGCTGACTATCCTTCTGAGTCTGAAGAACAACTTTGAGGTGCTGCTCGTGCTGCTCTTGGCTGCAGGAGTACACCAGAATATCATCAATAAAGACTATCAGGAACAAGTCCAAATAAGGCTTGAACACTCCGTTCATCAACTCCATAAATGCTGCTGGGGCATTGGTTAACCCAAATGGCATGACCAAAAACTTATAATGCCCATATCAAGTGCGGAATGCTGTCTTAGGGACATCAGACACCCTAATCCTCAGCTGATGGTAGCCAGATCTCAAGTCTATCTTTGAAAACACCTTCGCACCCTGAAGTTGGTCGAACAAATCGTCAATCCTCAGCAGAGGATACTTGTTCTTTATCGTCACTTTGTTCAATTGCCGGTAATCAATGCACATCCTCATCGAACCATCTTTTTTCTTCACAAATAACACCGGCGCACCCCAAGGCGACACGCTGGGTCTAATGAAACCCTTCTCAAGCAAATCCTGCAACTAATCCTTTAACACTTTCAACTCTAGCGGGGCCATGTGATACAGCGGGATAGAAATGGGCTGCGTTCCTGGAGCTAGATCAATACAGAAATCAATATCCTTGTCGGGCGGCATACCTAGCAGGCCTGAAGGGAAAACCTGGGGGAACTCCCGAACAATAGGAACATAATCAATAGAAGGGACCTCTGCGCTGGAATCACGAACATATGCCAGATAAGCTAAACACCCCTTCTCGACCATGCGTCGAGCCTTCACATATGAAATAACGCCGCAGGTGGTATGCCCTGGGTCCCTCTCCACTCCAAACAAGGCAAATCTGGCAAAGCCAAGGTCACGGTCTTGGCGTGACAATCCAAGATAGCATGATACGGGGACAACAAATCCATCCCTAATATAACATCGTAATCCACCATGTCTAAGAGTAATAAATCAAAACGAGTCTCAAGACCCTCAAACACTACCACACAGGAACGATGCACTCGGTCGACCACTATAAAATCGCCCACCGGTGTAGATACATAAACAGGAATACCCGAAGCATCACTAGGGATGACCAAGTATGGTGCAAAATAGGATGACACATACGAATACGTAGACCCAGGGTCAAATAGCACTGAAGCATCCATATCACAAACCAGAATACTACCTGTAATAATTGCATCTGAAGACTCAACCTCTGGCCTGGCTGGAAGAGCATAACACCAGGACTGGGCCCCACCTCCTTGAACCAAATCTCTGGAACAATCGGCTGCTAGCTGGCCTATACCTCTGGATGTCCGAGCTCCACCTCTGTGATATCTACCTCCACCTCTATGACCTCTAACTCCGCCTCTAGTCGGCTGGGCGGCCTGTGGATTACCTGGTGCCTGAATTATGGGGCATGGACCCTGCTGTTGGGAACTACCCAAAGCTTAAGGGAAAAATCGGACAATGTGACTCGGGTCACCACAACTGTAACAAGCCCTCGGCTGATGAGACTGCTGACCTTGTCTACCTGAATGTCCACCCCAAAAACTCGGAAGTGGTGGGGCACTGATGGGTGCTGATGGGAACTGTGAAGCCGCTGGTCAGAATAATGCGACCGAGAACCACGACCATCTGAAGTATCATGAAAAACCTAAAGAGCTGACTGAAAGGGCCTCGGAGGATGGCCTCTACCATAAGAATCTCTACCTCCAGACGAGGTACCACTGAACCTAACCGTATGTCGGGGCTTCTTGTCTAACCCATGACCACCTCCCCCTGCAAGAGCCATCTCAACTCTACGGGCCGCGTTGGCCACCTCCTACAATGAAATCTCACTCCTGGCTCCCATAGCCATCTGGAGATGGATCGGCTGAATCAATCCATCAATAAATCTCCGCACCCTCTCTCTCTCAGTGGGGAGTAGAACAATATCATGGCGTGCTAGATCGATGAACCGGGTTTCATACTAAGTGACTGTCATAGAGGCCTGCTGGAGGCACTCGAACTGCCTGCGAAGAGCCTCTCACTGAGTAACTGGGAGAAACTTCTCCAAAAACAACTCTGTAAATTGGTCCCAAGTCGGGGATAGCGACCCTGCTGGCCTGGCTAAACAATAGTCCCTCCACCAAGTCTTGGTGGATCCTGCTAGTCGAAAGGTGGCGAAGTCGACCCCATTGGTCTCCACAATACCCATAGTCCGAAGAATCTCATGGCAGCTAAATAAGAAGTCCTAGGGGTCCTCTGTAGAAGCATAGCGGAATGTGGTGGTGAAGAGCTTGGTAAACCTATCCAGCCTCCACAAAGCATCTGCGAACATACACACTCCATCGCCGGTCTAAGTCTCAATACCCGGATGAACTGCCACAACTGGCTGAACCACTGGAACCTCAGCCTAGGGAGCTACCTGCTCCGGAGTACGTGTAGTAGGAGTCTGAACTCTGCTTCCAGCCTGAGAAGTGGCTGGTGCTACTGGAAGCAAACATGCTAGAGAGATGCTCTCCATGAAGCCTACCAACCTGACCAAGGCATCCTGAAGAACTGGGGTGGCTATAAACCCCTCTAGGACCTGAGCTGGGCCCACCGGAGCTGCTGGGGATGGAACCTCCTCATCATAATCAACATGAGGCTCCACCTCTGGGGCTGCTGCTCGGGGCTGAGCTCTGCCCCTACCTCGGCCTCGCCCTCTGCCCCTCGTAGGAGCTGCTGCTGGGGGCTCAGGCTGTTACGCGGTAGAAGAGGAAGCACGTGTTCTCGCCATTTGAGAAAGAACAGAGTAGAAAGACAATCAGTATTGAGAAACAGAATCACACGACAAGAAAGAACAAAAGTGAAAATATCCTAACTCTGTATCCTCTGGGGGATAAATACAGACGTCTCCGTACCGATCCCTCAGATTAAACTAAGTTTGTAGGTGCGTCGTGAGACCTATGTAACCTAGTGTTCTAATACCAACTTGTCACGACCCAGATTTCCCACCGTCGGGAGTCGTGATGGCGCCTACTATTAGGAGCTAGGCAAGCCATTTAATTATTAACCTTTTATGCAAACATCGACAATATTAGGGCAATGAGACATTTAATATAAAAGCGGAAGTTTTAAATATAAATAAACTGAAAACAAGTGCGAAAATTCAATTACAACTTCTACCTAAGACTGGAGTCACTAACTCATGAACATCTATAGAATGTTAAACACAAGGTCTGAATAAAACACAATATTGTTTATTCCGGTACAAGGATAACAAACGAATGACAAAGATAGAAGAGACTCCGGGCCATGCGGACGTCAGCAAGGCTACCTCGAGATCTCTGGACAAAAGTCAGCTCCCAATCAACTACTCCCGTCCAAAAGCTACTCCGGCTCCGTGATCTGTGCAAAAGAGCACAGAAGTGTAGCATCAGCACAACCGACCCCATGTGCTGGTAAGTGCCTGCCTAACCCCGGCGAAGTAGTGACGAGGCTAGACCAGACTACCAATCAAACCTGTGCGGTTAAAATATATATACATACGCCATAGAAGAGAATATAGAAATTTAACAAGTCAAGAGGGAGGGGAGCATGATGTAGGGGCTGTAACAATTAAAATACAAAATCAATAAATAAGGAATAAAACGGTACAACTACAAAGCTAACGAGAGTAGAAAAATAATCAAAATATGGCACGGAATGTCCCTTCGTGCATTAATAATCAAAACATGGCACGGAATGTCCCTTCGTGAATTAATAATCAAGACATGGCACAGAATGTTCCTTCGTGCATTAATAATCAAGACATGGCACGGAACGTTCCTTCGTGCATTAACATATCCTCAACCAAATCGTGCACGGCATCAACCTTCGTGCTTTATCAGTCTTCGTCACCCAAGCAACAACCACAATCATTGGGGCGAGGGGATAGACAAACAGTAATAGAAGTCCCGACAAGGAAAACACAAGTAAACAGTTAAATACCGGCAAGGGAACAACAATATATGAATACAGCCCGGCAAAGGAATCATCACAATTCTTTCTCTTTCTTTCATTTATTACTCAATAATTACTTTGTCATCCGAGCCAATGCTCCAAAGAGTTCACAAATAATAATTCTTTCTCATACTCTTCACTTTATATAGAAATCATCAATTACACAAGGAAGAGTCACAACAAAATAGGAATAAACAAAATATACGGACTCACGGTCATGCTAGACACCAGCGTATAGATACTCGTCACCATGCCTATACACCGTACTCGACAATTAGCAATTAGCAAACAATACTCTAATCCTATTCCATCAAGCCAAAGTTAGATCAAACACTTACCTCAACTTCCACGGCTAGATCAATCCACAATAACCGATTTCCCTCTCGAATTCGGCTCCAACACAATCCAATCTATGAAATAACAACTTTATAGTATCCATAATAGCTAAACAAATCAAACCCAATGCCTAAGTATAGATTCCCAACCTTTCTTCCAAAAATTCCAAAATCGACCATGGCCACGCTTGGTCAAAACACGAGGTTTGAACCAATTCCATATCGCTCATTCCCTCCACGAGCCCGAATATACAATTTGTTTTCAAATTCGACCCCAAAACGAGGTCCAAATCAAAGAAAATTGAAAAGCCCTTACTCTACCCAACTCCCCCAATTTCAACCCTAGATTACATATTGTAGGCCTAGGATTTCAATGGATGATGATAGAAAATGAAGAAAACGAGTTAGATAATACTTACCCAAGAATATTTGGTGAAGTATCGCTCTACAAGTCGCCTAGGGGCTGTGGAGAAGAAGAGCTCGTGTGTATTTTTGAATAAAACCTGAAGCTACTGTTTCTGAAAACTTAAAAAAATCACTGGGCAAAATTGCCCTATGCGATCCGGAAGAAGGATTGCGATCGCATAGGGTAAAGCTGGCTGTGCACTTCGATCGCGAAAGCGAAGTTGCGATCGCATAGAAGAAAAGGTAAGGGCTGGGTTTTAATGAAATGCGATCGCATAGGGTATAATGCGATCGCATAGAAGAACAAGATGAAGCTGGTTTTTATGCTATGCGATCGTGGGGAGGAGAGTGCGATCGCGTAGAAGGATTCTGGGCACGAACAACAACTAATTTTTTGCAACTTTTTCCTAAGTTCAAACCATCCCGAACCACCTCCGAATCACTCCCGAGCCCCTTGGGGCCCCTAACCAAACACACACACTAACTCAACAACATCCTACGAACTTAACCATGCGATTAAATCGCCAAAATAACATCATAAATAAGGAATCAAACCTCAAAATCATCACTTTTTTATCACACTTCGTAAACTTTCAAACTTAGAGTTCTAGGTCTGAAACACGTCAAATGACGTCCGATTTCAACCAAACTTCACAGGAAGCGCTTAAACCATATATAAGACTTGTACAGGGCGCCGGAACCAAAATACGGGCCCGATACCAATGCTTTCTAATCCATTTTCATTTCAAATTTCCAAATAAATTTCAAAAAAATAATTTATTTTAAAAATTTATTTCTCGGGTTCGGGACCTCAGATTTCGATTCCAGGCATACGCCCGAGTCCCCTATTTTTCGACGGACCCTCCGGGACCGTCCAATCATATTAATATAAACTTTAATATGGGCCTGATACCCAAAAGGTTGACCAAAGTAAACTTTAATCATATTAATATTAAAGTTCATTAATGTTTACACAGAATTCATATTAAGCTTTCCGGCTACGCGCCCGGACTATGCACGCAAATTGAGGCAAGTAAAAATGAGGTTTTTAAGGCCTAGGAAGCACGGAATGAAAGAGAAAAAAGGTGATGACCCTTTGGGTCGTCATGGGTCTATCATAGTAAGACAAGGAACTCAGCCCAAAACAGTTTTCCACACTTTTAAGAATATAGTGATAAAGACAAATTTGAGTAATAAATAGGTAAAACATGATTGAGAATATGCTTTCTGACAAATAGAGTGAGGAAAGATAGCAAAAATGCCCCTAAGGGTCTCAACAAGTCGGCACAAGGCTCCAACATGACATACAACCCAAAATATAATAACATCAAATAATTAACTATCAAATACGCATTAAAATAATCGTTCGGGATGGACTAGCTCACGAGTCCCCAACAATGCTCTATCCCACACTCGTCATCTAGCGTGTAAGTCACCTCAAAGTAACACAACGATGTATAATCCGGGGTTTCAAACCTTCAGGACAGTATTTACAATTATTAATTACCTCAAACCGGCGAAATCTCTAGCTCGCAATGCCTTGCCCCTCAAATCGGCCTCCACGCGCGTTTAATCTATCTAAAATTAGAGCGAATACATCACAATATGCTAAAGGAACAAAGCCCAAGCGAAAAAAATCAAAAAATATCAAGAATCTCGAAATTAGCAAAACCCGAGCCCCAGGCTCACCTCTCGAAACTCAGAAATTTTTACATCAACAGGTTCCTTATCTCGCCATGAGTCCATACATACCAAGAACTCTCAAATCCGAGCTCAAATGACCCATCAAATCTCAATTTAAAATTTAAAAACCCAAGTCCTAGTTCTTCCAATTTTAGCCAAGTTCCCATGAATTCGAAGGTTAATTTCACTTAATAAATCACGTTTTTAGTTCATAGAACTTACCTCCAATTAATCCTCTTCGAATCCCTCTTAAATTTCTCCCAAATAGCTCTCAAGGTGCTAAAAAATGATGGAAAATGACTTAGGTTCACGGAACAAAATGTTTTATAACTTCAGTCCAGCTCCAGATTTTTCCTCTATGCGATCGCGGCCTAAGGCTCGCGATCGTGAAGCACAAAATTCAAGCTCCAAGTTTTTACCCTATGCGATCGCGTTCACACACCTGCGATCACAATGCACTGCCCCTTCAACTTTATGCGATCGCACTCACACTCCTGCGATCGCGAAGACATGCCACCCCAAACCTATGCGATTGCAATACATTATCCGCGATAGCGTAGAACAAAAAAATATGCTGCCTCAATTTCTTCTATGCGATCTCGAGGGTCCTCTCGCAATCACGAAGACCAATAATACCCGGCAATTGCTGATGCATTTTCTGCAATTTTCCCAAGTCCAAAATTTCCCGTTAACCATCAAAAATCACCCCGAGGCCCCCGCATCCAAAAGCACCAACGCATCTTAAAACATTATTCAAACTTGCTCCAATCATCAAAACACCTCAAACAACATCAAGACCATCAAATTACATCGAATTCAAGGCTAAGTTCTTCTAAAACTTCTGAAACACGCATTTGATAAAAAACCTAACCAAATCACCTCCGAATGACCTGAAAATTTGCACACACATCACAAATGACATAACGAAGCTTTAGCAACTTTCGGAATTCCATTCCGACCCTCGGATCAAAATCTCACCTATCAACCGGAAATCGCCAAAATACTAACTTCGCCAATTCAAGTCTAATTCTACATCGGATATCCAAAACCAATTCCGATTGTGCTCCCAAGTCATAAATCACCAAACGAAGCTAACCAAATCATAAAAATTCTGATTTGAGCTCGCATACAAATAAGTCAACCCTTGGTCAAACCTTTCAAATTCAAACCTTTCAGCTGAGACTGTTCTTTCAAATTCATTCCAAATTCTCTTGAAAACCAAAACCAACGATCTAAATCAGTCATAATACATTACACGGGGCAAGTCATGCCCGAGAACTGGCAATCAAAGTACAAAAGCTCAAAACGATCGGTCGGATATTTACAAACTTAAAGTTGAATCGCTAAATGTTATCCACAAACAACACTATATGTTCTTTTTTTTTTCTCACTTCCTAAACGATAAAAGTTAAGCACCAAAATTGTGTATGAATAAATAATTGTGGCCAAAATACCAACAATGAGGAAAAAAAGTAAAAAGAAAAAAGGAAATGTTCTTTTCTTCCTCACTTCTTAAACAATGAAAGTTATGCAGGAATATCATATGTGAACATATAACCGTGGAAAAAACACCAACAATGAGAAGAAATAGTCAAAAAAGAAAATTCTGTATAAATAAAGAATTTCTAATATTGGAGAAGAATGGTCAATGAAAAAGAAGAGACGTAAGTGAGAAAAGGAGAAAATGTGCTTTAGTATTTATAGTAACTGGCACACCTTTTTCGCTATTACACCCCACGAAAGATATAATAAAAGAAGTTTTTTCAATTAAAGGACAATCAAAATGGGATTCGTTTATTAAGAGATTCAGAGTCGCCACTTGGGAGATTTACCGTGTCCTAAGTCACCAGTTTGAATCTTGAATCGAGGAAAGGGTTAGACTCTGTATTACACTCGCGCACCAGAAATCCGAGTAAGGAATCCTGTTAACCCAGGAGAAGGGGTTAGGCATTCCCGAGTTCCGTGGTTCTAGCACGGTCGCTCAACTGCTATATTTGGCTAAAATCTAATTTTTATACATGTTAAACCTATAGTGCAATCTTAGAATTATTTACCGCTTTTAATCGATTTTTTAAGAAAGTGAACGTCGTTTAAGAACTTATTTTTGGATCACGTCACATGAAATGCACCCGGATCCTCGACACCTTCTTATTCAACGTTTTGGGATTTGGATTTGAGTCACATGAAATGCACACCCGTATTTAAGAAGGTAAAATTATTAAAAACGCGCCTAAGATGGCTAACGCATTATTATCTTTGCGGGAGGCCGTGAAATTCGCTAAACGGCACGCCCCGAATTCTAAATATTTTAGTAAAGTAATTAAAGAGGGCCACACAATTTGTGTACTTTATTTGGCGCTGCGCACCTCATTTTTATTTTAAAAGCCAACCTAAAAGAACTACGATTTTCTATCAAGTATTGTCTCTAAAGGGCCTAATTAATTAGCATTGCGAATTGCTGTTATTAAAAGTAATCAAGGAATTTGGGCCTCAAGTTCAACTCCACACTTGAACAAGAGAAAAACCTCTTAATTCAAGTATGCTACTTAACTAGGAAAGCCCAAAACCCATTTTATTACTAAGAAAAAAAATGATCGAGATTGCGCGAACGCATTCTCCAAATTAATTTAGGATCATGATCATGTTACGCGAACATATACATAATTACGATTGTATTAATCAAGGGTGTGCCTAAAACATATTAACTATGTGAATTAACCGAGGATTATAACATTCAACACGTATGAAAACAGAACGCGCTCCTTTATGATGAACTGTATACATTTTTTATCACTGTAAATATCAAAGATGAACTACTAAAAATCAAAGGATTGTTTCAACTCAAAACACCACACAACCTAATTATCTAAACAAGCAGTCTAGCTTATTAGTACAATCTGTTATTCTCACATTTATTAATTTTGTTCCTTCTCACTTAAACTCATAGGATTACCACTTAACAATTTCCATCACAGCAACTAAGAGAATAAACACTAGTATAATTAATAAAAAAGAAAAACTACTACAAACTGAACCCCTTTAGAGTAATGAGGCATATACATCTTTAACAAATTCATGTTCATTCCCAAAGATTGCACCACCTTAAAACTCCAACATAATGAACCATCACTCATTACAACCGATTCAAGTTCATGAACTACACTAAGTTTCTCATTCCAACTATTAAGGACATAAACAGTAACATTAAATAATTACAAACAAATACTACCAACCTGAAATTTATTTAAAATAACATGATTCATATGTATTAAATCTGGATGAATGAGCAAATCAACATAACCACACAAGAAGCAAAGGGTGAGCTCAAACATGAATCCATTAAAACAAACCAACAGCTGAACCAAAACCATTCTGTATAAAACCATTCAGTAAACTAGCAAAACGGAAATGGAAGTAAAATAAGTATAGGGATGGACCTTTGCGCAATAACTTTCCGATTAATGGAACTCCGAGTTTACATTTCTGCCCAAACGAAGAGCGACAGCATTTAGCAATCAAAATCGAGTATCGATCCGGAAAAATCAACAGAAGCGCGAATCGGAATCCTGACAATTCAAATCGGCACCATGACTCTCGAATGGAGACTTCAACTCATATCAGCGAGCAAACGAGAACCTCGAACAGAAACTCGACCAAAAATTCAAGCTCTGTTTCAACCGTATAAAGCCGTCGAGGTCTGTTGCTGCTTCTTCAGATTCTCGACGAAGAAGACCAGTTTTGGGGTCGTTTGTGTAGGGGAAAGAAGATGAGATCGTGAGGGGGGAGGGGTCATTTTTCTGGTGCTATGCGGCTATGTTATGGATCATAAAAGCAGAAACAGAGATGGGTGAAGAGACTGGATTTTTGGAGCTGAAAAACGATCGTGTATGAAGAAGATGATCGACGGGAGGGTCGTTTGTGTTGCAGCCTGCGCAGCTTTTTCACTATCTTTCTAGGCCTCTCCTTTGTGTATATATCCTAAGGCTGCTTGGTGGGCCGGGCCTGCGCCTAAACGGGCCTGACGGGCCGGTCTTCGCGGTCCTGGGCCTGGTGGGCTTGGGCTCTGGCGGTCCCGGGCCTGGTAGTCTCGGGTTGGTGGGCCTGGGGGTTGAACCGGCGCGTTACGGGCCTAAGCACACTATGGTCCTGGGCTTAGCGGGCGGGCTCGTGGGCTTAGCGTGCCTAATGGGCTTTTTAATTTTCGGGCTTTTTTTTTAAATTTTTTTTGTTTAATACAATTTCTTGTAAACGATATATGTATGTATATATATAAATTGCTATTATATATGGATATATAAATATATGTAGTATGTATAATAT